>JAFVLL020040135.1:0-39479 GCA_021397915.2 Tor tambroides | reverse complement strand
TCTTTGAATCTTTCTATTCATTAAAATAATCCTGAAAAAAAAAAAGGTACTCAACTGTTTTAAATACTGATGATGATGATGATGATGATGATGATAATAATAATAATAATAATAATAATAATAATAATAATAATAATAATAAGAAGAAGAAGAAGAAGAAGAAATGTTTCTTGAGCAGCAAATCAGCATATTAGAATGATTTCTGAAGATCATGTGACACTGAAGACTGGAGTAATGATGCTGAAAATACAGCTGCAGATCACAGAAATAAATTTAATTTTAATATATTCACACAGAACACAGCTATTTTGCTTGCTGTACTTTTGATCAAATAAATGCAGGCTTGGTGAGCAGAAGAAACTTCTTAAAAAAAAAAAACATTAAAAATCTTACCGTTCAAAAAGTTTTGTCTGTTAGTGCATGCAGACTTGCTCAGAGGACTCAAAATACTTCAGACACGTGGAAAGACCGAGAGGTTCAAAACAAGTGGAAAAGGCTGCGAGCGAGAGCTTCTGGCAGCACAGATGATGGAAACACACTGAAGAATGAGAGAGAGAGAGACGGATGAACTTCCTGTAGAGTTCAGCGCTCAGAACGGATCGTTTTCCACAGCTGGAGCGAGACGCAGCCAAAACTCCCAGAACCCCCTCAGACGCAGAGATGAGCTCAGCGCTTCGCTCTTCCTCCTGAACGCCGCTTTACTCCATTCAGAACGGACCGTGGAGAACAGGAAGTGATGCGGTCCTTAAAACACCATCATGTGGCAGATAAAAGTCAATCTCAGTTTCTGCTTCTAGATTGTGTCGAGACGGGATTTTAAGGATTTTATGGTTCGCTTCATTAAAAGAATGAAAGAAACAATTCATAGATGCAAAAACAAACACATAATGTGAGACTCGGTCTAGGTTTTGAACAAATCGCTTGATTGAGTTGGTATTTTATAATGAATCGTCTTAATAATGGACTGATAACTCGTTTTCTCAATTCATCTTTTCAAATTAGTTACTGAACCTTATTGAAAAGTAAATGAAAATGTAACAAGAAGTGCTGTTACTGTTAAGTAAAACAAAAACTATTAAAAACATTGCTAATTGAAATAAAGCTGAAATAAAACAAATTACAAATGATAGACGAGAAGCTTAATGAACTTAATGAAAAACTAAATGAAATTGAGAAAATTTGCCTTTGCAACCAACTGAAATAAGCTGAAAATTAATTGACAAAACAAAATTAAAACTGAAAGTAAAATGAATTAAAACTATTTAGAAATATTTTTAGCACAAGAAGCACATACAATTACTAAAATGTGAGCTAAAATTAAAACAACTTAAAATATTAAAGGCCTATTCAACATATTAATAACAACTGCACTAGTACATAAACAATACTAAAATAACATTGCTCACAAATGCTTTGCAATATAATGAAGCAGTGAACTGAATCACTCTGATAACTCAATTAATTATTCCAAATTAGTATCAAATTAGTTGGAAACGCTGAATTATATAAATTACAACTCACAAACAGTCTTGTTATTATTAATTAACTAACTAAAGTAATTTTGCCTTGGCAGCAGATACAGGCTCAAGCTGAAATACTAAAATTACTAACTGAAACTAAAACTGAAATAAAATAAAATAAAAATGATAATTAAAACTAATTTAGAAATAATAAAAAGAACAAACAAAATAGAAAAATATGATAACAAAAGTTAAATCAAAATATTAATGAAAACTATAATAGTATATAAATAATAAGCTCTGGACGCTGCATGTTTGTGATGTGTTTGATTATTGCTTGTTCTCTGAATATTTCCACAAAAACACTTCCAGGAAACACAGATCTTTCATCACGCATCACTGCAGCCGGCGCACACGCACACAGACACTCTCTCTCACGCACGCACGCGCACACAGACACTCTCTCTCGCGCACGTACACGCACTCACAGACACACACACTCAGACACACTCACACTCACAGACACACTCAGACTCAGACACACTCACACTCACTCAAACAGACACACTCACAGACACATACTCACACACAGACACACTCACAGACACACACACTCACAAACGCGCACACAGGCACACACACACACTCAGACACACACACACACACACACACTCACAGACACACACACACACACTCAGACACACACACACACACACTCACACCAAATCAACAATTACTGCAGTCTATCATCATGTATACTGATAATGCGTCTCTGAGTGACAGCTGTCATCAGACAGACCGATCCGATGAGAGAGATCTTATCAAGACTCTTCAGTCTTTTCTTGACTTTCTTAACTAGTCGTGTAACAGTGAGTATCTGCAGTCTAAGAGAGACAATCAGATCTCATCATGACTCCTCCGCTGCATGTCTGAACCTGTGAACGGCTGCAGACTGCTCTGAGAACACACCCATCAGGAGCCAAAGACAAACATCACATACAGGCATACAGACTAAATAGTGCAAAACACAAACAATGTACACTATATTGCCAAAACTATAGGGTCGCCCCCTTCTAATGAACAGGTTTGACTACTTTAGTAATTTCTATGAGTCCAAATCTTAATGTTAAAGCATATAATGATATTCTAGGAAATTGTGTGCTTCTAATATTATAGCAACAGTTTGGACAGGACCCTTTTCTATTCTAACATGACAATGCCTCTGTGTATAAGACAAGGTTCAAAAAGAAAATGATTGATTGAACTCAGATGTGGAAACTTGACTGGTCTGCATAAAACCAGATCCTAATCCCAGTTGAACACTGGCTCTGGTGTGACTGTAAATGCAGACCTTGAGCCAAAAACTCATCACCAAACACCAGTGACTTGTACATATGCGGTTCAGTCATTTTAGACACTTCAAAACTGTTGCAACAGAGATAGAAGCCCACAATTTTTAAATGCATGAATTATGTTTCAGCCGTTGTTGCCACAGATTTGGAAGTGCATTTTTCTGTTCTAAAGAAGGGGGTGCCAATACTTTTGTCTATATAGTGTATGTACAAGTCATTGGTGTTTGGTGATGAGTATATATATATATTTTTTAAAGGCCCAAAAATAAATTCATTAAATAAATAATTTTCTTTCAGAAATAGTTAAAAAAAAACAACAACAAAAAAAAACAAGTAACGCACTAAACAAGAAATTTAAGTAGAAAGACTAAAATTGTAAAACATACTCCAATAATTGTCTCTTTTCTACAACTTAAAAAAATAAAAATAAAATATTTTATAGGGAAGTGGTGTGCAATAAGTGTCGTGACCCATGCCCAGAATTTGTTCTCTTACATTTAACCCATCAAGTGCACACATACACAGTAGTGAACATACACCTGGAGCAGTGGGCAGCCAATGCTCGCGCCAGAGAGCAGTTGGAGGTTCTGTGCGCACTCAGGTCTCACCTCGTAGTGGTATTGAGGGTGGAGAGAGTGCTGTTGTCCTCCCCACCTACAATCACCGGACCCAAACCTCGAACCCACGACCTTTGGGTTACAAGTCCGACTCGCTATCCATTACGCCACGGCTGCCCCCAACATTATACACTGTATTTAAAGCATATTTTAATTTATATATAATAGTGCTACATTTTTGGCAATGATTTGATACATATTTAAAAAAAAAAAAATTAAAATTAAAAAAAATTTTTTTTTGCTATATGGGTATGCTCTGAGGGTCTTTAGAGCAGTTAGGGGCAGTCGTGGCCTAATGGATAGAGACTTGGACTTGTAACCCGAAGGTCATGGGTTCAAGTCTCAGGTCCGGCAGGGATTGTAGGTGGGGAGAGTGAATAACCAGCACTCTCTCCACCCTCAATACCACGACTGAGGTGAGACCCCAACTGCTCCCCGGGCGCCGCAGCATTGGCTGCCCACTGCTCTGGGTGTGTGTTCACTTGGATGGGTTAAATGCAGAGCACAAATTCTGAGTATGGGTCACCATACTTGGCCACACACCACTTCCCTTTCCTCTCCCTCTGTGTAAAGGTCCCTTGGAAGCGAGCTGCCCATGTATGCAGAAGACATTAAGACTACTTTGTGCACTACTACACTGTCTCAAACGCATGCAATCATTCTATTCTCACAAGACAGATGCTTATTTCAACAAACTAGACAGACTTTAATATTTAGCGCTGTGAGAGCAGACTGAACATCTGTCATCATCTGAATCATTCATACAGACGTCTGATAATCGAACAGAGCCACAACTCACACAAAGCCTCTCGGAATGTCACTTCTTCCTGTTGTTGCTGGCTGCTTAGCAACAGAGGAATGGCACGGAAGTCTCTGTTCAAACAGCAGCATTCCAGAACGCAGCTGAAGAAAACGCTCACAACATGACGAGAGATGCAGGACGACGTTTTGCATCGCATCAGTTTACACTGGACATGATTTGAGTTGTCATCAAAAGAGCAGAGATATATTTGCATACCCAAGTGAAAGTGCTTTACATATCAGTTCATATCAAAAAAACAATATCAATAGACCAGTGTGTGGACTACAGATTCTGGACACTCCAGCCAATTTCATTAAAATAAATAAATAAATAAATAAATAAATAAACTATAACTAACAAGTTAGAAAAAAAAACCCTCAAAATAAATTTAAAATTTAAATTTATTAATTTTGCAAAATTAATAAAAATCTAAAATAAAATCTAACATAAAATTTAAATCTAAAATAAATGTGAATAAAATCTCACATCTTACACAACATTAAAAATCAAAATCAAAAATAATAATAAAAATACAAATAAAATCTAGGAAAAAAAACTACAATACAATGAAATAAATCTAGAATAAAAAAAATGAATAAAATCTCAAAATAAATCTAGAATAAAATAAAAAATCTAACAATGAATATAATCTGAAATAAAAATGAATAAAATCTAAAATCTAATATAAAAAATTTAATTAAAATAGATAAATTCTTAAATAAAATCTAGGAAAAAAAATCTACAATAAAATGAAATAAATTTAGAATAAGAAAAATGAATAAAATCTAAAATAAAATAAATATCTAAATAAAAAATCTAAAATAAAATCAAATAATCTATGTTGGAGGGGAAAAACCTTGCATCATTGCAAGAGGGTTCAGATTAACCCTCTGTGAACTGTATCTGACCTCACAGCAGTCTCCAGTGTTTCTACACAACACTGCCATGTTTAACTGCGTGTCCTGAACCGGTTGTTTGCTGAAGGACGATTGCAGGAGTGCGGATCTGATCCGTTACGTACACACAGGATAATGGATCGTTTCCAAGCGTCATATGAATTCTGATTACAGTATTCAGTCATCTGTCATGGCAGGAGAAACGCACTTAAATAATTCACTCCAGTGTAGACCTCTCAAACATTGAGCAATTTTACACAGAAAAGCGCCAGTCACGTTTCCCTTAGATAAGAGAAAAATGATGATAGTTGCTGTTTGACAACCTTAAATGGTCTTCAACAGATCCGTACATCAATGCATGCGTGACAACCTTGAGAAGAGACGCGGATCATGCAGTTATTCTGACAAACACACGCAAGAGACTCAGACGTCTGCAGTAATATTTTAACTAATATTACAGTTGTAACAAAATTATCATCATCATCATTATATTTTTCTTAAATATATGTTTTATTTTAGAGTGAAATATTACAATACTAATATTTATTATTTTGTTATGTAGTTATTTTTATATTTTTATTTAACATTATTATTATTATTATGATTATTATTATAAATAAGCACAACAAACCTGGAATTTTTTTAAAGTCACTTTAAATCACAATTTTTATCAGACAGCTCTATGAAGTAAGAGTAAAATATGAAATCTTGCTGAAATGAAACAAAAATGTCTGAACAAAAATGTACACTATATGGACGAATCTCACACTAAGGTTCAGTTACTCTTGATTCACATTACTAAAAACATTAGTATTATTAATGTAACATGCTGTATGTAAAACATTCATTAGTAATACATGCTGCAACATATATATATATATTCTTCAAATCCAAAAAAAATTCTATACAAATAATACACAATTTAAATATTTTTAATAAATAAGCTTCAATAATAAATTAAAAAAAGTTATATATTAAAATTAAAAAGCAAAATGCTAAAAAACTTGAAGGGGGGTTATGAAACAAAGGGGGGGGGTTTTATAAAATAAAGCAACAATTCTGAAGCGATTCATGGCACTGGTTTCATATTAAAAAGAAGTTACAACTGCACTGAAACTGTCATGTCTGAATAATCAGAAAGTGTTTGTGGTTTTTAGGAAGGCATCAGTTTCAGCGATCAACATATTTACATACAGACAGGAAGATAGAAGCGTCAAAACACATTAAAATGCTCGAGTCAGCCATTCTCTGTTGAGCAGCTGTTGATGTGGTCAGATTTGAGACACACATCAAACCGCTGCACGTTTCTGACTTCCTCTCAGCTGATCTTTTGTGTTCCTCGCATGCAAACAAACTCCAACCTGACAAATGAGCCCAACACAAACGCATCTCAGCAGTGTTTGATGTCAGACACATTTCACATGCGTGTTTCAGTTCCAGAAATAACATTCTGTAAATAATCCACAGCAGAAACACGCAGGGTTTGATTAAAGCGTGTCGTCAGGTGAGATTGGCATCACAGCCATCTCTCATTCGCCTGCAGGAACCAAACAAATCCTGAGATCTGACCGACGAGACGGAGCCAATCAATGATCTTAATCGAAATGAAATGATGTGATTACTACTAATCACAGAATCGACTTTACTGACAAGATGTGCAGCCCTAACAGCAACCACAACAAAACTGATCAGGTCCAACTGATACTGAACTAAACTTCAGCTCAAAACGAGTCTGAAATCAGTAACACAATATCAGCACAGACACAGACTAGACTAGACTAGACTAGACTAGACTAGAAGATACAGCAGATACCACACCATTGACTTCCACTGTAAGGACAAAAAACAAAAAACAAACCCACACATTTCTATTAAAATGACAGACATAAATATTAGTATTGAAATCATACATCTGTAAAATAAAAAATATATAATATTTTATCTTAAATACAGTTTAAGTATTAAAATAGTTTTTGTCATTTTATATATTTTTTTAACGATAATTGCATTACTATTACTATTAATTAATACGTATCATTATTAATAAATTTATTATTATTATTATTATTATTATTATTATTATTATTGTTTCCATATTAATATATTTTCAGAAAATTTTGGCCAAATTGTGCACCCCAATGACAAAAAAAAAAAATTACATTTCTATCAAAATAAAAGCCATAAATAAAATAAAATAATTATATTTTGTATATTATATTTTTGTCTTAAACACCGTTTTATTTTATTTTTTTATTTAGTACTTTTTATATTTTTATTCAGTAAGAAATTTTTTTTATGCATATAAAATATATTATTATAAAAACATACTGTATAAATGATCAAATAGAAAATATAAAAAAAATATTGCACATATAAAATTATGTATATAAATTATTATTATTGTCATACAGTCACAGGATTTTGGCCAAATTGTGAACCCCAATGTCAAAAAAAAAAAAAGGACAAAGCCATTTCTGTCAAAATAAAAGCCATAAATATTAGTATTGCATTTGTAAATAAAATAAAATAAAACTACTTAAAATAAATGCATTATATTTTTATATTTTGTCTTAAATACTTTTTTTTTTTTTATAAATACTTTTTATATTTTTATTCAGTAAGAAAAATATTTTTTGTAAATAATAAAAAAATAAATATTATGTGTGCACGTATTATGTAAACTTATTATTATTATTATTATTATTGCCACCATGTAGTCACAAAACTTTGGCCAAATTGTGCAGCCCAAAAGAGCACTAACACAATATCAGAACAGATACAGACTAGACTAGACAGCAGATGAAGATGCTGCAGGTGGTGAGAAAGCCATGGATTATTTTCAGCTCCGTCCGCAGGATTGTGGGAATCTTCATGCAGGTTTTATCACTTGCAGCCCTCACAGCTCTGCTTGTGGGACGTTATTCTGAGGCGACTGAAGTTCACTGAAGCTCCAGCCAATCACTGAACTCCTGGGAACATTTTGGACGCAGAGACACTAATATTACCCATGATGCTCCATCGATCAGCGGCAGAAGCACAGGCTGTGTGGAGGTGTGTGGAAGAACAGACTAAACATCCCAAAGCGGCCGCTGCTATCTGCCTTCACTCTGTAAACGTCTGTACTGTGAAGAGATTTTCACCAGTGAAAGATTAAAGCACAAGAGGGTCAATCATCTGAGACTCACATTCTCTGCTGGAGCATCAGATTTCACCAGCACATCAAAGAAGCTGTTTGTACCGTTTCATCTACAACTTACCTGAGAAAAACACCGATTTGCTAGAGCACACGTCTGTATGTTCCATTCAGATGGAAGGAGCATTTAGAAACATGTCGCCCAGGTCATATCTCATATTAAAAAAATAAATAAATAAATAAATAAATAAACAAATAAAAATAAAAAAAGCTAGTAAATAAATAAATATTATCCATTTATTTATTTTATTTATATAAATATATAAATAAAACACTTGTACACAATATTTGATCAAAAATTGTATCACATAATAATAATAATACTATTTTATGATATTACGATTTTATAAATTATAATATTTATTTGTTTTATTTATGTTAATAAATAAAAAAATAAAAATATACTTTTTACTTGGACTAATGTTTGGGAGCACTGAAATATTTTCATGGCAATTAAACATGGAAAAAGTTAAATATAATACTAATACTAATACTAATACTAATCTAATTATTATTATTATTATTACTATTGTATTATAATATTATATATATATATATATATATATATATATATATATATATATATATATATATATATATATATATATATACACTTTATTTTTATTTATTTATTATTTAAAAAACTACTTTAAATCATTACATTGATTTGTTTTATAATTTTTAATAGAAAATACTGTATGAAAACGATTAAATGTCAGAAAAACTGGAAATGACATTTTCTTTATGCAGTTTCTTGTATTATTGGGGGAAAGTGGTCTGAACAGGTTGTTGAGAAAATCAGAATCATTCGGTAAACACAGATATCCCATGATCCTCCAGGCTCTCATTTACAGTACAAACAGTAAAGAGAGACACTGTCCTGAGGAAATCAGAGCACTTCTCTGTGGAATATTCTGGATTTACTACCCTGGATAACAAAATCAGTCTTAAAGCCATTAATTACAGGTTTAAAATTCCTTTTAAACTATAATTACAAACAGCACATCTATTATTGCATAATGAATATTTAAACATCTAGTCTGCTGAGGCTGTATTGTGACTATGATTTATATTCGTGACATTTAGAAGCGGCAGATCCGCGTTAATGTCATCTTCATCAGTGACGCATGTAAATGAAGCTGCAGGATGGAGAATCAAACCCTGTCAGTCGACTACTTAAACCCACATGAAGCCAATAACAGGCATCATCTGTCCTTTCCTGATGACCCAAAACCACTGCTATCAAGACTAAACACTGACTGTTGATTCAGACACAGAGGAGCGCGCTGTGAAATCAAGCCTGCGGTTGTGCTGTAATTCTGCACCGCTGTGGAAACACAGAGATCTGGTGTCTGAACACACGTGACGATTCTGACCCGTCTGATGGACAGAACCAGACCCGTTTGAGCCAGACACCACCACAACAACAGAAATACAGTCTCAGGACACATACTGAAAACTACTTCTAAATGGATACAGCATCTTAAACGTGCTGCTTGTGGTGCAAGATGCTGAAAAAACTGAGAGACAATGGCCAGAAACATCTATTTTACATGTGTGTGCATTAGAATATTTAAAGACATAGTAAAAGAGCTTTAGAAATGGCCCCTTAAAGACCAAGTTATGTTTTTGTTATGTTCTTGTAGGGCTGGGCAATAAATCGATTTTATCGATTAACTCGAATGTGTAGTTAATGTCGACTTGTTTGAATGAAAATCGGTTTTTCTAAAAAAAAAAAAAAAAAAGACATGTACTACGGAACTCCTTAAAGGAAATAAATACGAGATGGGAGATAAATATATATTTCAATACTTTCTCTTGCAGTTTTATCATTAGGTAATCATACTGTATAAAATTGCGGGCATCAGGGAGCCGCTATTATGCCTGGCATTGAAACTGCTTTTGAATGCACGATGACTTTTTAGTTTCACTTTCACTTTCGAGATTTTACAAGATTAGATGTTTGTCACGGTGCTCAGGTTCTGCAAATCATTCGTCATCGTCCTCAGTTATCTCTCCTTACTCTGTTTATGTGGTAAGTGAAATTTTATGTACTGTAATGCAGTGTTTCCCATACATTGATTTATGGCAGCCTGCCACAATATCAAAACTGACCTCCACAAATAGATTTTTTTCAAAAAGCTTTGACTTTGTTGAATAAACAAGCACTGCATGTTTCAAAATTGAAACACGGTGCGGGTGTCTTTATATCACTGCATTTCTGAAGGAAACCGACTGTCTTCAGAAAATTTTGGATGTCATTTTCATTTCATCTTGCATATAATGTCTCATAAAGTAGCGTTTGTGAGCAGAGCGCTAATTTGTGTACAGCGTTACCGAGGAAACCGCTATTTCTCCGCGCTCTAAAAGCGCCTCCTGCTGGCAGAGAATGAATTTGCATATATGCCGCCACAAATAGTCAAGTCCGTGGGAAACAATGGTAATGTAACAGGCAACCGTTAGCAATCGTTATTTGTTTTCAGTGCCTTTCTGAATACAGTTCCGCGATTCAGGCCAAAGAAGCGTCACATAATTTTATGTCTTATGTTACGTTACATTTTACGTCATGTTAAGTCACATGTTACATTTTTTCACTGTCTTTTTGGCTTTTGTTTCTGATTGCCTTTAAGGAGAATCCGATCAAATCAGAAGGAAAATCAGAAATCAAAACTGGCTCAAATTGAACTGTTTTGAATATTTCTTTGTCATCTGCAGATTGATTTTAGTAGGGGGAAAAAAATCAATTCAGAAACCATTCCAAATCGGACTTTTTGTGAAAAAAAATCGGGGATTTTTTTTTTAGGCCATATCGCCCAGCCCTATGTTCTTGTTTTAATTTTACAAAATATATACAAGGTGTAAAAACTAAAAAAATAAAATTACAATAAATTAAAATAAAGATGTAAATAAATAAAATAAAAGGGAGGAAATTATAAATAGAAACCATATATAAATTAAAATAAATATGTAAATAATAAATGGGAGGAAATTTAAAAAAAAAATAAATAAAAAAAATAAAAAATAAAATAATTTACAACATAACTTAAATCAAATCTGTTAAACAAAAATTACAATAAATTAAATAAAACTAAATTATTTTAAATAGATAAATTAATTTAAACTTTTAATTTACATTTTTTAACAACAAAAACAACAGAAATAATCAAATAATCAGTTAATTTAAAGGCTAACTAAAATTCAGTTAATTACAATTAAGAATAATTAGTTACAATACAGATAAGTAGAATACAATAAATGTAAAAAATTTTTTAAAAATTGTTAAAGGGGGGAGGTAATTATAAAAATAAATGGAGAATATAAAAATAAAAAAAATAACATGATATAATAATAAATAATAAAATAAAATAGTTTATTTAAATGTATAGTTTATTGTACAAAAGTTAAACAAAAATGTGAGTGCACCATGCACAAAGAAATTTCTACATAACTAACTGTCCAGAAAGGGCTTCCAGATTTTAGCGGATGCTGTGATGATCAATGCAAGGCAATCTAATATAAGCACAGTATTGTACTGTAACAGAATGAATGACTGACAGACGTGAGCGTGTGAAGACTCGAGCGTGGAGCCGTCTCTCCTCATCTGTCTGTCTGTATTCACACAGCTGAAGGACAGCAATTATCAGCCAAACAAAAGAGAAACCACAGCATTTGTTCTGTTCACTATACGCAGTGACGGACTCATATTAACATTTAAACAGTCGTCTC
Organism: Tor tambroides; assembly: GCA_021397915.2. Lineage (NCBI taxonomy): Eukaryota > Metazoa > Chordata > Actinopteri > Cypriniformes > Cyprinidae > Tor > Tor tambroides. Next base: position 27,433 of record JAFVLL020040135.1, on the reverse strand, counting down.
CTCTGTGAAGGACGCGAGTGACTGGAGTAATTATGCTGCCTAACTTCACCCAGAACGCCTTAAAATACCGCCCATGTGGGCGACTCTCTAGGGCTGTTAGCGCTGAGATTAACACTGGAAGAACTGTCAGCAAAGAGAACATTCAGGGAAAATGTGATGACATCAAATCAATCAATCAATCAATCAATCAATCAATCTCTACACACAAGACTACAGATGTGCAAAACTACAGTCACAACACCCTAGAAACTGCATAGCAACAGACTAAACACTCACAACACCCTAGCAACTGCACAGCGACAAACTAAACACTCACAACACACTAGAAACTGCACAGCGACAAACTAAACACTCAGAACACCCTAGCAACTGCACAGCGACAAACTAAACACTCAGAACACTCACAACACCCTAGCAACTGCACAGCGACAGACTAAACACTCACAACACCCTAGCAACTGCACAGCGACAGACTAAACACTCACAACACACTAGCAACTGCACAGCGACAGACTAAACACTCACAACACCCTAGCAACTGCACAGCAACCTAAAAAAGGATACCCCCAAAAAAACTGCACAGCAACTGCCTAAAACACTCACAACATCTGCATAGCAACTGGCTAAAAACACCTGCAACACCTTAGCAACAGTTTAGCATTGTGGTGGTCCACTTCCTCATAAAGCGCACTCACAGGAGAGACAGACGTGTTTTACTCACCGCCACTGCGATCATGGAGTCGTCGGGTTTCCATTCCACCTGCTGATAGATGCCGAACTGTGCAGCCGCTTTCCCAGACTCGATATAACTGACGATCAACACGCTGGGCTACAGACAGAAAGAGAGAGAGAGAATTATTCATTTGAGTGAGTGTAGTTCAGTTATGCACCGAGTCAATCATCACTAGTCAAAAAGAGTTAAAGAGTTATCATTAAGAGTTCAAGTTGAGTGTGTGTCGTCCAGCAGAGTTTGAATGATTGCTCAGATCATGTGTGTTTACTAAGTGATCAGATCCAACATCTTCACCAGAAAACAGCCAAACACAATCCCAGAATTTCAAACAACACTTGCAACACCTTAGCAACTGCACAGCGACAAACTAAACACACTCAGAACACCCTAGTGACTGCATAGCAACAGCCTAAACACACTCAGAACACCCTAGTGACTGCATAGCAACAGCCTAAACACACTCAGAACACCCTAGTGACTGCATAGCAACAGCATAAACACGCTCAGAACACCCTAGTGTTAGTGTTAGTTAGACACCTGGTATTTCAGTACCAAGTCAGTACTAAAAAAAAAAAGAAAACGTTACGGTACCAGGTTTTCTTAAGTACCGGTGGTACCGAGTTGACCCAGTTCTTGATGCGCTATCTGAAAGCTATCCTCTTCATAAAAGCACTGAGACGTGGCAATCTCAAAAGGAGGAAACGCATCAAACTAACAAAACACCTTAAAGGGGACCTATTATGCAAAAATCACTTTTATAAGGTGTTTGAACACAGTTGTGTGGCTGCAGTGTGTGAAAACATCTAGCCTATAATGGTAAAAATCCACACACTCATTTATTTATAATCTAATAAAATCATAAACAGTCTCTGAGGATGAGCTGTTTCAGATTCTCCCTCTCTGCACGTCACTGAGGGGAACAAGTCCCGCCCATTAGTGACGCTGCCCTATCAGCAGAGACACAGCCCTGAGTGAGAAGCTGCATCCGCCTCCGCCATTAACATTACTGATCACTGTAGCTGCTGGAGATATACAATGTCAGCTCCAAAGAGGCTTTTCAAGTGTTGTGTTTTGGGATGCGCTAACGAACATAGGAGTCTCCATAATCTCCCCTCATCTGAGCAGCTGAGGACACTGTGGTTAAGCTTCATTGTCTAAGGAAATGTCCCGGAAAAAAATCGCTAAAGTCCCCAATACGTGTAGGGATCAATACCAACACTTCCTGCGTGAACGTCAGCTCCAGACAAAGTAAATTTCACGCGTTTGTTTTCTAAATTGCCTTTTTGAAAGAGCTTCTTGGCACTCTGTAAGGCTAATGATGCTAAAGCTACCATTGTCTCTGTGTGTTTTCACTGGTGCTGTCTTCATGAATGATGGTGAATAGGAATGTGGTAGTTAAAAGTTGCAGATGCAAGTAATGTGAGTCGATCGCTTGAGTTTGTTGAGCTCATAACCAGGAGTGGGTCTTATAAAGTTTGTGATAGCATGCCATGCACCATGAGACCAGCTATGTTGTTATTTTTAATCGCGCTGTGCTCCGTCTGTGCAATTCATAAACGCAAATTTATTATGCAGAGTACAATCAGATGACTGACTTTGAAACGGAGTATGTTTTCTGTAAAGATAACAGGCTTGTTCTAATCTGGAATGTTTATTTGCCAAGGCTAGCGCTGCTAATGCTGGAGCGTGAGCTCTTGAAGCTCCGCCCTCTTCTCCGGGAGCAACAGCTCACTCACATTTAAAGCAACACACTCAAAATCAGAGCATTTTGGCTCACACCCTAAAAATGGCAATTTTAGCAAGCTATAAAAAATTATCTGTCAGGTATTTTGAGCTAAAACTTCACATACACACTCTGGGGACATCAGACACTTATTTTACATCTTGAAAAAGGAACATAACAGGTCTCCTTTAAAGACCAACACCCGGATCAAATGAAAGAGTTCAAGCAGGTAAGTTTCAATTTCATTTTTAATATTTAGAGCTTCTGTTATGAATAGTATTCCATATTTTAATTTGAATGTCGGACTGAAATAAACATCGCCATGAGCGTATGCCAAAGACTATAGAATACCCTTAAAGGGACTTTGTGTACACGCAGTTAATCGTTAGCATAAGAGCGGCTAATGCTAATATAATGAGCATTTGAACGAAGTTTCTTTGTTAACTATTTAATGCTTCTATATTTTTTATTAGTGTAAAAAACAGGACATCATGATATTTACTATTTTTACACACCAGAGGCTTTTAAATGAACTGAGTATCCAAAATATGCATGTTAGAGAATATACAAATAGTTAACAGAGTTTATGTCATATCAGTCCAACAGAAAAACAGTTCTTGGCCTTTTTTTTTTTTTTTTTAAAGTTAGTTAGTTGTTATTTTTGGCTGAATAACTCTAGCAGGTTTTAAAAGCCCTTTAAAATTGGATTAAATAAAAGTACAGTCAAATTTCATCTCCTGTATAGACTTTACAATGACTTCATGTTATCTAATGTGTGTTAGATCTAGTAACATCTTACAGTGAGTGAACAATATATTTTTACAACATTCATTAATGTTTTAATACAAACACTTGAGCATTCATGTCTGTTCATTGTGCATTAAATTATTTGAACAGACTGAATTTTTGATTTTATGTATTTGGACATTTTGAAATTAACCCTAAGAAGAATAATTGCTATTGTTATTGTTAGGTTATGTTATCTAACAAATGAAATCTTATTGTAAAGTGTTTTTAATAATAAAGTTTCAATTTTTTTTAATATACACTTAATATATGTAATCTAATCTAAATTTATTATAAAAGCTGAGGTTTGTTATTTACTGAAAAGTTATATTTTAGCTGGAGTCAATGATCTAATGTTGCATTTGGTCAGACTCAGCCCATTACTTAAGTATATTATATTTTCTTTTTACAGCTGCAGGCTGAGGAAGATCATGAAACACATCAGCAAACTCTAAAACAGGCAACAGTTTACAGATGTTTTTTAGTGGCAGCAGAAATATGACAAAAACTTTTGGGTGAAACTTGTTTACTTTTTTCATACTTTTATTACTTGTGGAAAAACTTGAAACTATTTTAAATAAGTATAAAGAAAGGCATTGGTTTTGTACATTTATTTTTTGTTTAACGTTATTAATAAAAAATAATGTTGTTCAATTAGCATGTTTTTGTGTTTTGCTTTGGTATCGAGAACCGTGGATTTTCACTGGTATTGGTACTGAATATTGAAATTTTGGTAGCCTGACAACACTAGCAACAGCCTAAAACATTCATAACACCTTAGCAACTGGCTAAAAACAAAAATCAGAACACTAGCTAATTTAGGCAGTTGCTATGCACTCAGAACACCCTAGAAACTGCATAGCAACAGTCTATAAACACCCAGAACACCCTAGAAACTGCATAGCAACAGCCTAAAACACTCAAAACACCCTAGTAACTGCATAGCAACAACCTAAAACAAACACAACACCCTAGCAACTGCATAGTGACACCTTAAAAAACCCTAGCAACCACATAGCAACAGCCTAAAACACTCAAAACACCCTAGTAACTGCATAGCAACAACCTAAAACAAACAACACCCTAGCAACTGCATAGTGACACCTTAAAAAACCCTAGCAACAGCCTAAAACAATCACAACACCCTAGCAACTGCATAGCAACCACCTAAAACACTCAAAACACCCTAGTAACTGCATAGCAACAGCCTACAACAAATCACAACACCCTAGTGCAACAGTTTGGCATCATGCTGGATGCTGAAAAAAGTATGAAAACATTCTCAAATGTGCTATAAACCTCTCAGAATAGCAACCACTTAGAAACACCCTCACAATTACATTAAAAAAAACACAGCTAAACAGCAGCTACATTTTCAGTAAATCTAAAAACCAAACTCATAGTTCACTTTGAAACTGAATAAAGCACAGAAGTGAAAGTGTCCTGAACAGCAGAAATGACACGGGAACTAACTCCCAGCTGCAGTAAACACACTAGATTAAACTAGTTCCGGAATATGACAATAACAAGACATTCAGAATGAAGCTACTACACGAGTCACAAATTAACTGATGTTTTCAAGTCATTTTAGTTTAATGTTCTCTGCGTATGTATAAATTAACCTGTCATGCTGATGATTACAGACAATGAAGTTGAGAATAACCCAGAATATTCCTGTAATAATAACACTGAATCAACTAATGGAGAAAAATGAAAGTTTAACGTCGTTCAGCATGCGCATTTCTGTCTTTATTTCACAGATCAACAGAAACACAACATTCTCCCAGCGAAATGAAGAGCAGCAGGGAAACACATCAGGAGAAATGAGAGACGGATGTGCGGATGAGAACAGTGCTTGGCCACAAAGAAAAACACCCAAAAATGGAAGCAAAGTGCTGGTTTCATTCAGCCAAAGGGGAGCTGTAAACCTCAACACACACACACACACAACTCATGAAAATCTAACACTAACGTCACAGAATCACAGAGCATTTATCTTCAGCATGTGTGTGTGTGAGAGAAGGTCGCTCCTCGTGAACGCCTGTGTTTTGATCAGGGGTCACGAAAGGTCAGATAGGCTTCAGATTCCACACAAGAGGAACGAGCGGCAATCAACGGCCACATTCACAGCGGGTGTTCGTGATTGTAGGGCCCTATGAAACCCGTTTTATTTTTTCCCAAATTCCATTTTTTCCGTTTATTTTTCTAGACTCTGTTTTAATGGTTAAATTACATTTTATAAGTCAAAAGCAGGTCTAATTAATTGAAACCAGCCCTATGAAATGTTTTAGGCCTATTAATTTATTTCAGAATCAGAATCAGAATGAGCTTTATTGGCCAAGTATGTTTGCACATACGAGGAATTTGTTGTAGTGACAGAAGCTCTACAGTGCAACAGAAAGACAGCAACAGGACAGGACACAGATAATAAAAGAATAATATACAAATAGGCAATGTACAAAACAGCAAAACACAATATATAATATAGACAATTATGTGTGTGCAGGTCTGATATGTGCAAATATGTGTAAATGTGCAAATATATTAGACAAGTGTGTGTACAGGTCTGATGTGCAAATATGAAATGGAAAAGAAAAAAAAAGAAAAAAAAAGGGAAGTGTGGTGAATAAATAATAGACTTGTGTGTTCTGCGTTTTATTGTCAAGTGTTCATGAGATGGATTGCCTGAGGGAAGAAACCGTTTCTGTGTCTGGTCGTTCTGGTGCACAGAGCTCTGTAACGTCGACCAGACGGTAACAGTTCAGAGAGGGAGTGTGCTGGATGTGAGGGGTCCAGATTGATTTTACCAGCCCTTTTGCTCGCTCTGGATAAGTACAGTTCTTGGAGAGTGGGGAGGGTTGTACCAATGATTCGCTCAGCAGTCCGGACTACCGTCCGTAGTCGTCTTAGGTCAGATTTGGTAGCTGAGCTGAACCAGACAGTTACTGAAGTGCAGAGGATGGATTCAGTGATGGCAGAGTAGAACTGCTTCAGCAGCTCCTGTGGCAGGTTGAATTTCCTCAGCTGGTGAAGTAAGTACAACCTTTGCTGGGCCTTTCTCACAATAGAGTCAATGTGATTGTCCTACTTCAGGTCCTGAGAAATTATGGTGCCCAGGAATCTGAATGACTCCACTGCAGTCACAGTGCTGTTCATGATGGTGAGTGGGGGGAGAGCAGGGGGGTTTCTCCTGAAGTCCACAATCATCTCCACAGTTTTGAGCGTATTAAGCTCAAATTCAGCTCAAATTAAGCTCAAAATTATTTAAACCAAATTCAGTGTTTTCCATTCATTTTCTGGATTCCATTTTAATGGTTTCATTAAATTTTAGTAAATCAAAAGAATCTCTAATTAATTGATTTTATTTTAAAAATAAATTCATTATTTTTTCAGAAATACTGTGTTCTGTATTTACATTTTCTCTGGTAAACATTCCTTAAAAATGTTTTAATAATAATTTTATTAGTATTAGTAGTAGTAGTAGTAGTAGTATACTTCTGTCACAGTTTCTTCAAGTTAAACTGAACTTTTGACAGGTTGCTGTGAATCACAATCAGAAGAGCTTTATTACCAAGTATGTTTGCACACACAAGGAATTTGACTTGACGACAAAAGCTTCCAGTCTAGAAGAAAGTACAGACATACATGATAGTGAAGACATACATAGGAATAACACAGTAGGGATGGAATATAGCACTAATATACGAAAAAACAGAAATTAAATAATGCACCATATACAGAAATAGAAGTATAGGGAAAAAATGTAATTGTTTAAATAAATGTACAGATGTGTTATAAGTGTGCAGATATGTTATTTACAAAGTGTGCAGTTTACAAGTGTACAAATTTTGGGTTCTGTGTATAAACGATGTTGTGATGAACGATGTATAATCATGAAAGTTTAATTGAGGCGAAATATATCCTGTGGGAAAAAAAAAACTGTCCTTGTGCCTGGCTGTTCTGGTGGTCGGTGCTCTGTAGCGCCGACCAGAAGGCAACAGTTGGAAGAGAAAGTGGGCTGGGTGTAAGGTGATTTTCTTAGCCCTATTCCTCACTCTGGAGATGTAAAGATCTTGGAGGCTGGGCAGAGGGGCACCGATAATCCTCTCAGCAGTCCTGACTGTCTGTTGCAGTCTCTTAATGTCTGATTTGGTAGCTGAACCAAACCAGACAGTTATGGACGAACACAGGACAGACTCAATGATAGCAGAGTAGAACTGTTTCAGCAGCTCCTGTGGCAAGAAGACCATCATATACAAACAGAAGACCGTTAGTTTTCTGTTTGTATATGATATGACGATAGTTTTACTCAAAAGAAATGGTAAAACGCTAATGAAGTGACTCTCAGAGCAGTTTCATGTGTTCATATTCTCATATATTTAAGAAAAGTTTTCTTATTTATGTTAACCTATTCTGTAAAACTGTAGATAACTGACACTAAAAGTGGCACATTTAACATTTTTTGCAGACGAATTTCAGGCAGCTCAGCCCACATGACGCCTGTATCTTCATATATAGCCCGACTAAATGGAGGAACATGAAAGCAGCCCTGACAAACAGGAGAATGCACCAAAATCATGCATATGCACAGACCAATAACAGTCCACTATGGTGGTTGTTCACACAGCAGATGAACTGAACTCACTCAACATTCAGTCAAGATCTGAATTCAACACGCTCACAGAGAATGCGTTATTTCCTGTGATATAATCAACATACGTGTGAAAGCAAGCCACAGGTGCAGCGCAGAACGTGCAAATAAACAACGCTCGTTTAGTCACCTGCATTATTTCAGCCTGATGTAATACTTGACACATGCTTTTTCTATAAAACTGCTTTGAAACAACTTTTGTGAAAAGTGCTATAAAAATAAACAAGAACTGAACCCAGTTCACCACCACAGAAATATTTTGTAAATCTAGCAGACAAACACACAGTTGAATAACAAACATTTCAAATGTGCAACTGTCAGATTGTTTTAATAGTATGACCTGTTCAAACCAACTATAATTATAATATTTTAAAAATCCAGGTACTGGGCTACTCCACAGCGGTTCTAAAATAGTGAATATAAAAACTTATTATAGGTGTACCATAGTGATTCAGGATAAGACAAAAACACAGTCTGGAAAATGGATTTATGATGTACTCGCTTATATAAATTTTGAACACAAAAAAAAAAAAAAAAAGTTACAGACTGCAGCTTTAAGCATTTAAAGCAACAGACAACAAAACTGCAGCACACTAATAATAAACAGAACATTAACATCTCCTGGTGTGAACACTAATGTTAGTGTGAACAAGTCTTTACGCTTCAGTATTTAGTCTAGTGTGATCCTTCACTTACTAACCCTGACAAACTGTCTGGACGAAACATCTATTATCTATTAATTTGTGATGACTAGCTTAAAAAAAGTAGGAAAACATGAGCTGTACATTTCTTTAAGGACAAACACTACAGCCTAACTAATCTATCACAATATTTTCCCCAGTTTGTTTTATTAACCTTTCTGAAATTGTGTGAAAATGTTATGTTTCAATAGGCAAATGAGTCATCTAATTAAATATGCTGGAATTTGCATACTTTTTTAGAACATAAATCTAAACACTTTATAAAGCCAGGTTCAAAACAGTTATTTGATTTTGTTGTCATGATGTTAGAGCTAAAGGTTTTTCCAGAGGGGATTTTGGATTTCTCTTTTTATCACTCTATTAATCAGAAAATACTGTCAACAGACTGAAAACCAATACATTTTCACCATGTTTTTAGGAGTAAAATGTTGTATAAATCAGTGTGAATGATGCACGAATAAATCTTCAGAACACAGAGAGGAATAAAACTGCAAGTTTTGGTGTATGAGAAAAAAAAAAAAAAAAAAAAATCAATCAAAATCTATAGACATATAAACACTTAAAGGTGCCATAGAATGCATTGATACAATATTTTAAATTGTTCTCTGATATCTACAAAGAAGGTATGTGGCTTAGGTAAGGGCAAAAATTATCCAGAAACAGTTTTACATGTCCATTTACAATCCTAGGATTTGTCCCTAGAATGAAATAGTCTGTTATTACCTTATTTGGAAAGGTCATGGATAATAATGTTGAGCTCTGCTCTGATTGGCTGTTTCACAGTGCGGCTCACACAGCAGGAAGGAAACACAGGGAGGAAAATGTATATTCAAATACTTTCTCTCGCAGTTATATCGTTGGGTAATTATACTGTATATAAATTGCAGGCATCAGGGAGTTGCTTTGAATGCACGATCCCGTTTTACTTTTGAGATTTGCGATCGCTTGTGCTCTTTGTAAACTACAGCGGCAGTACTTACTTTCCACACATTTTACAAGATCAGATGCTTGTCAGTGGTGCTCAGGATCTGTAAATCATTCACCATCATCCTCAGTCATCTCTCTTTACTCTGTTTATGTGGTAAGTGAAATCTTATGTACTGTAATGTAACAGGCTATCCCTAGCAAGCAGCTAACCATGTCCCTTAAGTGGCTCGCGTTATTTTATTAGAACGCGTTATTTGTTTTCCGTCCCTTTCTGAATACAGACACCAACCCTGCACAGCCTGGAACATAACATTTATTTCCATGATCTGCCATTTTCGCTGTTATCCTCGCTTGTTTCTTCACAATACCTGCAGAACTTCTGATGATCCGGCTGGCCTAGAACATGGGCGGGTATAACAGTTATCCAAATATTGGGGGTGTAACTATTAGTGATCCCGACTCTTACATCACAGTCGGTGTTATGTTCGGATTCACCTATTTTTCAGTGGTCTTTTTCATGTATGAGATTTATATGAGGAGGAAACATTGGTGTTTGAGGCTCACAGTATGTCATTTCCATGTACAGAACTCTTATTATTCAACTATGCCAAGGTAAATACAGTTTTCCATTCTACGGCACCTTTAAATGTGTATTTTGGATGCTTTCTTTCCATTAGTCTGAAAAAAAAGATGTTATGAAAGTAAAATAGACCAAAATCTCAATATGTACCACTGCATGAAAAAACAAGGGTTTCAGATGCAGTGTCTTGCCTAAAATCAGCATATCTGCCACCTTGAACAACACAAAACCACACAAACAAAAGAACAGATGTGTCAGTCACAATGAAACATTTTAATTGATTCTTCACTGTCCTCATGTTGCTCTGTTGTAAATCATCTGTGTGATCGATTTACTGTAACAAAACAAGAACAGCATCACTATCCTGCTCTCTTCATCATCATCTTTCACGTGTATGCGTGTTTTTGGTGTCATGTGCATGTGAGCACAAATCTCTAATAGATCACCTAGATTCAGTGTCACGACACACTAAATGATCTATTTTTGAAGCTAATTATTTGACCCAGCAGCTCATCAGACAAATGAGCTCAACGCTACAGACATCACATCATCAGAAGTTGATTTAAAACTACTTGATATTTTAGGACAGTAATTTACCAATGTGCAGACACACAACTAAAATACAAGCTGAAGCAATGAACCCAAACAGAAAAAAAAAAAAAAAAAAATTCACCTGAAAAAAATATTAATAATGAGTGTCTGCCATTGGTCAGTCAAACAGTTAGGCCCGCCCCACACTCACACGATTGGTTGAGTCAGAAGTGGATGTGTTGCTGCTCAAACAAACAGACCAGTGATGTAAAATCATCACAATGACTGATGTACAGTGACTTTAATTAAACAGGCACACAGCAAACTATCTGAACGTCACACAAAGTAGCTGTAAAGGTTATTATGGATATTGTGCACCTCTAGTCCTCATCTTACGGTTTCCCACACAGAACAGATGATATATGATCTCACAGCATTACACAACACACACTGAGGATTCATTTCACTACTGTTGTGTAATAAGTGTGAATCTATATCTCTCTCTCTCTATGTACATATAACCATGGACCACAAAACCAGTCATAAGGGTCAATTTTTCAAAATTGAGATTTATACATACATCATGAATAAATAAATTTTCCTTTATGTATGGTTTGTTAGGATAGGACAATATTTGGCTGAGATACAACTATTGAAAATCCGGAATCTGAGATTGCAAAAAAAAAAAAAATCTAAATATTGAGAAAATCACCTTTAAAGTTGTCCAAATGAAGTTCTTAGCAATGCATATTACTAATCAAAAATGAAGTTGAGATATATTTATGGTAGGAAATTTACAAAATATCTTCATGGAACATGATCTTTACTTAATATCCTAATGATTTTTGGCATTACAGAAAAATGGATAATTTTGACCCATACAGTGTATTTTTGGCTATTGCTACAAATACACCCCAGCGACTTAAGACTGCTTTTGTGCTCCAGGGTCACATATATACCTCAAATCCTGAGGCCTCATTTACAAATACTTGTGTAGAATGATTCATAATATGAACACATGGAAATTCCTATGAACGATTTATAAAATGTCCATATGCACATAAAATGTTCCTAAATGAATTCCTCTTTCTAAATCACAGGTTATCTTAAATTCATGCATATCAAACGGCTGCAAATATTCTGTTACAGAAGTATTTATGTACTACTGATTTTAATCAACATTTTAAATTGCAATCAAGTTATATTTTACACAATACTGTCAATATACTCCGTTTTTGCTCTATTTTGCCCATGAAAACAGTTCCAAACAAAACCGCAACAGAACCACTGTGTGTCTCCAAACAACAAAATATTGTCTAATTATCGTTATCAACAAAATCCCAGATCGCAGAGCTATAATTTTTGGTCAGTGTCACACACCTCTACATGATACTCTATAAAATTAAGCACAAACGCTGGAAGAGACGCTTCACAACATTAGACTCACTAAAGAGTACTGCAACAGTACTGTATCAGATAAGCCATAAACCATATACATACAAACATTAATATAAAACACGGAGGTCAAAACAGAATCTACGGAATTTTTGTGCATTTTCCAAACTGATTTAAAAGTGTTCATTCAGCAGGTTTTATCCAAAGTGACTTATAGCAAAGCAAAAACCAAAGGGAAAATCTGCGAAAATCTTGTTTCTAGATGAACAAATTAGTCAAAATACTGAATATTATTATTTAAAAAAAAAAAAAAAAAAGTCAACTTCCTTAAAGGCACAGTGCACCCAAAAATGCTCATTCTGTTATTATTTACTCTTCCTCATCTCATTCAAACCTGTATGAGTTTGCTCATGAAATTCAATGAAAGTCAATGGGGTTCAGTGTAGTTTGGTTTCCAATGTTCTTCAAAATATCTTCCGTGTTTCTCAAAAGAATGAAAGTCATTCAGGTTTGGAACAACATAAGGAAGCGTAACTGGTAATGATTTTTGACTAGATGATTATACAAATGTATTTGTTTTCCCTGTCCTGTTAGTGATGGCTCAAAGGTATAAGTTAAACAGATGTGACTGATGTTAAATGTGCAGCAGCAGATCACAGGAATCAAACCAGGTGTCAGTTCAGTGATTAAGACGCTGTGAGACAAGTGTGTGTGTGTGCATATGCTGAACTGATGGCATGTCAAGACCAAACATGCGATATGCATGAGTCTCAGCAGCTGCAGGCAAAGAGAGGTAGAGAGAGAGAGAGAGAGAGAGAGAGAGAGAGAGAGAGAGAGAGAGAGAGAGAGAGAGAGAGAGAGAGAGAGAGAGAGAGAGAGAGAGAGAGAGAGTGTGAGTGTGAGTGTGAGTGTGCCATAAGAGAAACTCTTCCTCTCCAGCTGTGTAACTCCACCTTCACACACACACATTCCTTTCTTTCTCCCTCGGACCGTCTGAGACACTCTACACACTCGCTACAAAACAGCCTGGCATTAAATGGCAGGAAGTACATGTGGGGGGGGGGCACTTCCTGTTGGACAAGAAGTATAAAGGATCACCTGGAAGTATTTTCCCAGACAGCCTGACTATATGTGAGCGGCAAAATGTCTGACCTCACAGAGGATTAATCTGTGCACGAATGTACAAACTGTACTAGAGTAAAAGTGATTTACTCAGGAACTGAACACAAAACAATGAGCATTGTATGAAAAGATGACGAAAACAAGTAATGCACTTGATGAATAAGAGGCACTTGAGGTTATGTAACAGTGGACATACACTGTAAAAAAAAAAAAATTATAAAAAAAAATTAAAATTCTGCATAATAATAAGTCAGATAAACTCTACATAATGAAACATGTAATTGATGTTTAAGGAACAATTCATTTCTGAAAACTGACTCCCTAAGGCCATCCAAGATGAAGATGAGTTTGTTTCTTCATCAGATTTGGAGAAATGTGTCTCAGCAATGGATGTAAATGGGTGCCGTCAGAATGAGAGTCCAAACAGCTGATAAAAACATCACAATAATCCACACCACTCCAGTCCATCAGTTAACATCTGGAGAAGACAAAAGCTGAAACAAATCCAGCATTAAGACGTTTTTAACAAAAATTCAAGTCCATAATCCATAATAACGCTTCCTCCAGTGAAAAAGTGTTCTGGTCTGAATCAGGAGAGAAATCTGCACAGATCAAGCAACGTTTACAAGCCAAAACAGCTCTAAACAAATATGTGGCTGGATTTTGATGTGAGAGACAACAGGAGATGCACTTTTTCACCCGAGGAATCGTTATTATAGATTATGGACTCTGAAAATTGTCTTGATGGATGTGTTTCAGGTTTTGTCTTCTCCAGATGGTAACTGATGGACTGGAGTGGTGTGGATTATTGTGATGTTTTTATCAGCTGTTTGGACTCTCATTCTGACGGCACCCATTCACTGCAGAGCATCCATTGCTAAGATACATTTCTCTAAATCTGATCAAGAAACAAACTCATCTACATCTCAGATGGCCTGAGGGTGAGCACATTTACAGCAAATTATGACATTGTCATTAAGTTCTCACTGAAGCATCATTTTCTGAATCTAACTGAACTGTCAGTCAAAAGCAGATCTGGTCAGAGGTCAAACTCTCTTTTCTCTGGGTTAAATTATCAGTGACACCGAGTAAGACACATGCTGTATGTCTGTGGCGTCAGAGACCACAGTTCACACTCCTGCATAACACTGAGATCTCACTCTACATGTGAAAATTAAGCAGAAGTAGCCACATTCATTCAAGTATCTGTAGTTTGCTTTTTGCAACAAACTGATGTTCTTGTCTCCTGAATCTCCTGGTGCCTGTGAACGCTCATATAAACCGATATTTGACACACAGGTGAGATTCTCTAACATCAAACATCACCTCACACAGGTGAGATTCTCCATGACGCAAGACACAAACCTTCAAATGTTCAAGTCAACAAGACGAGTTAAACTGAAACTGAAAACTCAACCGAGATGCTGTGAACTCTGGAAAACTGGGGGAATTTCTGTACTTTAACCCACAACATCCAAACCTGCTGACATCTGTCAATAACAAACATCACATACACTCAGAAAAATGAATCATAGTCTATTATTATTTGATTAATTTGTTATCTATCTGATTTGATGCATTTCAGATTCCGTTGAATTAGTATATTTTGTCAAAACTATTCAATTTAATTATGTAAAAAGTATGAACATGGATTGAATATGAGTAGCTGTTTAAGATTCAATGAGTTCAAATGTATACGTATGATTTTAATCTAAACACAATAAGATTAAAATGAGGTTCGAACCTGGCTATCATCACAGAACTGTAACCACTAAACCACAGCACCCACATTAGACCCTTAATGCTGATATTTTGATTTCTTTTTTTTTACTTTGACAAACCAGACGTTCAGTTGTGTGATGTTCAGGAATGAATGCATCATGGACTAAAACCCACAACCTTTGTGTAACCACTTTATGTTTTTACCCTGCTGAAAAAGATTCACCCCTTTTGGAATTTGAACCTACAGACTTTGAGTAAACACTGATACTCAACCACTAAGTGTGAGCTATTTTGTACATTTACAGACAGCATTCAAACCTACAACCACTGGGCTATCATTTTAACCACTAAACCACACACTTAAAACTAAGCAATTGTGTAACTAGATTAATCAGATGCTGAAAGTGGACATATCATAGGCTTTAACCACTAAACAACTAGATAACACTACTAAACAATGCAAGATTAATCCATTCTGACGTTTGAAACTTTGGGTCATCAATCCCGATCACTTACCACTAAACCACAGCATCCTGCATTTAAAAATTAAAACACATAAAGCCCAGATTTTGCAGCAGTTTATAAGTGTTTAACTAGATTAACCAGGTGCTGAAAGTTTACAGTTCTTAGTTTTAAACCACTTAACCCCACTAAACACTGTAGGATTAACCAGATCGATGAAATACCCAACATACAGCATTTCAACCCCTAACAAGCTGGTTTAAGGTCAATTTAAACCAGATTCTTCTGAATCATCCATTCTTACGTTTGAATCTTTGGGTCACAAACCCTGACTGTTTACCACTAAACCACAGCATCCTGCATTTAGCAATGCAAACACTTAAACACCTAAACTTGCAGCAGTTTATAAGTGTTTAACTAGATTAACCAGGCACTGAAAGTCTACGTTTCTTAGTTTTAAACCACTAAACCTCTAGATAACCACACTAAACACTAGGATTAACCAGATCGATGAAATACCCAGCATACAGTAACCAACTGGTTTAAACAAGATTCTTTTAAATAATCAATTCTTAAGTTCAAATCTTTGAGTCACAAACCCAGATCCTTTACCACTAAACCACATCATCCATCAAACCTTCCTGATCTTTAACCACTAAGCCACATCAGCCGGATCTGGAGGGAGTTTGACGTTGGGATTCGAACCCAAAACCTTCGGGTTACCTAGCATTTAAACATCTAATGATTCAAACCACTGGATATGGATGAGTTTGAGGTGTTTCTTACCCTGCTGAACCAGATGCTGATCTGGGTCTCGGACAGCACCGCCAGGTAGAACCGTTGCGAGCTGGGCTCGATCAGAAAGGGCCGCTCGCTGCTCCGGAGCGGGCACAGGAGCCTCCGCGGCCAGCCGCTCAGAAAATACATCACGATCCGGTTCTGACCCAAATCACTGCGACACCGGGGTAGACAGACTCCCTCCAGAGGCCTCCATGCACCAGAACCAAACTACAGCTCGACACGGATTCGGTTCGCGTTCAGTCCGGGATCATATCAGCGGGATCCGGCGTCAGTTCGGATGATCTGAATCCAAAATCCGCTTTATTTGCAACTGCAAGCGAGAATGCGAAGAAGAAAAGCGCTGTAATTGATCCACAGAAGCAGAACCGGATCTCGATTCGGTGTCGCGGGTTTCGCGGTTCTCACTGCGCGACTGGATCGCTGGACTCTGTATTCCAAAGGGAAGTTTTGGATCCGAATTCGTCCCATGAATCCTCCACCGTCGCCATCTTTAGTCTCTTATTTATCCCTGATCTGCTCGCTGCTTCTGAACGCATCAGAGCGGGAACGGCATTTATACGCGCGGTTATGACCGTTACCGCCTGAAGGGGGCGCGACGCGGCCCACAATGCATTGCGGTTAACGGAAAATCTATTTAAAACGAACTGACAGGGATTGAAACGAGTTTTTATTATTATTATTATTATTATTGATGCCAAAATACTTTATAACAAGTACATAACTATAAAATCATCAAAAACAATAACGTTAGATGACAAAATATAAAAAAATAATACAAGATAGAAAGTAAAATAAATAAATAAATAAATAACAAAAACCAGAGGGGGAAATTATACAAGGTTAAACATTGAAAGCTATTTTTAACTTTTGAATGATTTTTTGTTTTTTATGCCCATCAAAGACAAAACGTAAGAATTATAATCAACCAGAAAAATTTATTTATTTTTTGGGTTCTTACCAAAAAATAAATAAATTGGTGAATAAAACATTTGTCAAGTATAATAAAAAGATTAACAATATATTGAATATGGGAGTTAATTGAAACAAGTTCTACAAACAGAATTTTTCATAAAACCCTAATTCTTATTTTATTTTTTTATTTTGACCTTATATTTGTTAGTCACATACGTTAAGACATACAAATATTTATTTTGATTTAGCTTTAAAACACTTACGAACCACCGTGATTAGCATCACCACCGGAAGTTCTCTCATTACAAGTGTGTCGCGCGCTCTCGGTCTCGCTCGATTTCTGATATTCGTGACGTAACGTAACATGTTGGCGTAAAACGTCAGTTCCTCAGAGCTCGAATAAACGCGTTCGGCTCGGTCTTCAGAACTACAGCGCCACCTGCCGGTCAAAGTGAGTAACGCGCCACAGCGAGAATTACATTGCATGCGCTCAAATAAATAAATAAAAGCTACAATAAAAAATATATAATATCTACAATAATTATAAATGGCTATAATAAATAGCTAAAATGTATAAAAATAAATATAAATTTTCTAAATACTTATAAAATATATATTTATAAAATAACTATAAAAAGCTGGGATTTGATATTTAAAAATAGTAAATTATACTTGTCTTAGGTATTAATAAAACAATAAGCACTTTTTCAACATATTTCTTTACTTATTCTTATTATTTAGAAGATCCAAAATAGATATTTGCATTGTTTCCTGATATGTAATCATATTGTTTTATTTGTCATTAAAATGATTCCCCATTGAAAGCCTCATGAAGGTAAAGAGCCAGCCACAAATAAAACAATTCAGCATTTATTTTAAATTAAGCATCATAAGTTATACACAGATAATCTGCTCTAGAAGGTAAACGATCAGTAAACGATCATGGAATGATAAAAAAAATCTTCATTTTTGTTAAACATATTAAAGTATTTCATGTAAGTACTGTGACAGGATCAGTGAGTGTGTCCATATATTAGTTTACATTTTAAAATATCATCCAGACGACCGTAGAGATGTGAGATCTGTCAGTCGGCTTTTTTATCGGCCACCGTCTTCGGTCCGTTTGCCGTGGATCCGTTTGCTGTTCCACTGCATTCAGCCTGAAAGATAACGCCGGACAGAATGAAGGATGCTCTTAAAACTACTGAAAAAACACTCTTTCTGCTGTATTTCATGGAAAAACAAACAAGTTGTAATGACATGAGAGCAAATAATGAGAGAAGTTTCATTTTTGGGTGAATTATTTCATGAATACTCTGTGAAATTATTGTAATAATATTTATATTATTTAAATAATATAAAATGACAATTAAAATATATATTGTAACGAGCACATAACAATGTATAATTAAATACTATAATATATAATTATATTATTAAAATATACATTATATTAATATTATACTAACCCTTTAACTGTCACTCTCATTTTTGAACATAGACATTAAAGTGCACTATCCAAACTTTATTTTTTATAATTCATGAACGAAAACATTTTGTAACATGATTTTTATGTTCCATTTTCATGGTAATGCAATGTCTGATTTTAAAATGGCTTTCAAAGGATGAATTTTGAGATTGTTCAGTTGATATATAATTTCTGATGATAGAGAAAAAGGCAACAAAGAAGACTTTTTTGTGACAAAGGGTCAGAACTCTTGTTATGATGTCGATTTTTCAGGTGCGCTCTTGTCATAAATTAATCTATAACTTTTCCTACATAATTTTTTAACAAAAAACAGTGGTAAAATATCTATTTAGGAGTCTTAGACCTTTCCAGTGATATATATAGTTTGTCATGATTAGTATAGGATTTAATTGTAATATAGCAAAGTAACCTTAGGCGTCCCGGTGACAGTTTTAATATTAAATACTTATATGAGCATATAACAATATATAATTAAAATTATAATATAATATATAATTATATGATGCAAATTTATATTTTAAATATTTATTAATATGTAATATTTATACTCATTTTTAACAGTATATAATTAAATGTATACATTAAAATAATATTTAATATTAATTAAATAATAATTACTACTTAATAATATACAACAATATATGATTGCATTTATATTAATACATTTATATTATTTAAAACATATATTTCAAATAGTATTTCTAAGAATATTTAACAATATATGTGACCCTGGATCACAAAAGCAGTCTTAAGTCGCTGGGGTATATTTGTAGCAATAGCCAACAATACATTGTATGGGTCAAAATGATCAATTTTTCTTTTATGCCACAAATCATTAGGATATTAAGATCATGTTCCATGAAGATATTTAGTGAATTTCCTACCGTAAATATATTAAAACTTAATTTTTGATTAGTAATATGCATTGCTAAGAACTTCATTTGAACAACTTTAAAGGAGATTTTCTCAATATTTAGATTTTTTTACACCCTCAGATTCCAGATTTTCAAATATTGTCCTATCCTAACAATCCATACATCAATGAAAAGATTATTTATTCAGCTTTCAGATGATGTAGAAATCTCAGTTTCGAAAAATTGACCCTTAAGACTGGTTTTGTGGTCCAGGGTCACATATGATCAAATATCTCATATTTCTACGGTATTGAAATCCCGCTGGAGCTGAAAGGTTTTGGATGATTTACAGTGTTGTGGTGTTTGTGTGTCTCCTGCAGGGCTGCTTTACTCCAGAAGCGGCTGATGAAGGGAGAGATGAGCGGATAGATGATGGGCTCCAGGAATCTCTTATAAACCCACAGCAGCACAGGAATAACGATGCAGGGAATACAAACCATATCTGACAACAGACTGAACACAAAAACACAATCTGATTTATTCATATAAAGGAATCTTTCAAATGTGTGTGTGTTTACATGTTTAATATGTTCACCCTAAACTGTCATTCTTTCTCTCTATTATTTCACAGACAGATACTTTTATAACTATAATTATTATTTACATGGTATTTGACCATTAAATTTGTATGTTTTAAACGATATGTTTGTATTCTATTTCCTGACATATTTTAGAGGAGTATATGAAGCCTGATTTTATACATTTTCATCTCAATCTTCACAAGTATTTTAAATATCCTGATTATTAAAGTCGATGATCGCTGCTGTCTTCCTGTTTACAAACAGAAATCTGATCTATAAAAAAACACACACGCTTCATTCTCATGTTTTTATCATATATATATATATATATATATATATATAAGAGCAGAAGATCATATATTTAATTCAAAAGAGCGATGAAACGCAGTAAATCTGTGTAAAACTCACCTTGTTCTGCGTTAGCTGAACTAATATTGTGTAACGCGGAACGACGCTGAGTTTGCGGTGTCACTGTCAGAGAGTGACGCCGCTGGCGCTGCTGTTACTGCTGCTGTCGCCACCCAGCGGCGCGGAGGAACAACGACACTCAACACTGAACAGCGTTCAGCAAAATAAAAAAATAAAAAAAATGTTTTTTTTGTTTTTTGATCCAAAGTACTGCAAAACCTTAAAAATTTTGAAATATTTTTACTATTTAAAGCAGCTGTTTTCTATGTGAATATGTGTTAAACTGTAATTTATTTCTGTGATCAAAGCTGTATTTTCAGCATCATTACTCCAGTCTTCAGTGTCACATGATCTTCAGAAATCATTCTAATATGCTGATTTGCTGCTCGAGAAACATTTCTTCTTCTTCTTCTTCTTCTTCTTCTTATTATTATTATTATTATGTTGAAAACAGCTGAGTAGAATTTTTTCAGGTTTCTTTGATGAATAGAAAGTTCAGAAAAACAGCATTTATCTGAAATAGAAATCTTCTGTAACATTATAAATGTCTCTATCATCACTTTTGATCAATTTAAAGCATCCTAAATAAAAGTATTAATTTCTATAACCCCCCCCCCCCAAAAAAAAAAAAAAAAAATTTATACACACACACACACACACACACACACACACACACACACACACACACACACACACACACACACACACTGACTCCAAGCTTTTGAATGGATGTTATAAAAGCTTTTTATTTCAGATAAATGGTGATCTTTGGATCTTTCTATTCATCAAAGCATCCTGAGAAAATGTAGGACTCAATTGTTTGAAATATTGATAATAATAATAAATGTTTCTTGAGCAGCAAATCAGCATATTAGTATGATTTCTGAAGATCATGTGACACTGAAGACTGGAGTAATGATGCTGAAAATACAGCTTTGATCGCAGAAATAAATTACAGTTTAACACATATTCAAATAGAAAACAGTTATTTTAAACAGTAAAAATATTTCAAAATGTTACTGTTTTTGCTGTACTTTGGATCAAATAAATGCAGGCTTGGTGAGCAGAAGAGACTTCTTTAAAAACATTAAAAATCTTACTGTTCAAAAACTGACTGGTAGTGTATATTTATATAAAATGTTATATACAGTAATTTCAAAGACATCTTCAGCTGATCTGATTATATGAAGTTTTTAATTTTTGGTCTCTGGATCATATTTGCATTACATATATTTATTCATTTAATTTAATTTATCCAAAACAGCTTTCAAATGAGAAACAAGTAGGTTATCACCAACACATTTATTATCATTAAAATAATACTTAGTATTATAGTTTGTATATTTTAATAATACAATAGCTTCAAGTAACCTGTAAAAAGTGGTAACCTGCAATTTAACCCATAACCATTAGTTTTTTGGTATAAATGAATGTGTTTTCTCAGTGATGTTAAATATTATTTTTGACTTGAATAAAACCAGTTCATTTAGATTTACCATTTTAGGACACTATTTATGTTTAAAAACAAACAAACAAACAAAAAAAACACCTAAATCAGAAGTAAAATTGAAAAAAAGAGCATTATTATAAATAATTATGATAAAAAGCTAATATAAAACACATGGAATAGAAAACAAACTGACCAAAGATGTGCCTTTCAAAAAGACTTTTATTGTATTTTCTTATAAATCCACAGGAGAAAGGCTTCATTTATATACAAAACTGTACAATTATTTGTGCAGTCTGAATCTAGAAATCTAAGAGCCGGACAGATGCAGAAGACATTAACCAGTCTGTGTTGAAAGATGGAAGGCCACTGAGTTTTCTAGTTTATACACTGATGAAGGCAAGATTCGGCATCATTTAACACCTGAAATACTGAAAAGACACCAAAGGCTTTTAAACCACATTCACATTCAGTCTCAAACATCGTTTTTTCCCAAGCGAATCAAACTCATTGAGTGCAATATGTGTTTTTTGATTGATCTCAATCATGTCTGGCACATCAACATAACAACATCAAAGAAATCATAAACGGCTCAGAGATTGAAACCAGTGACCATCTCAAAAAACACAGTGCGTTAAACGTGCAGCTTCAGAATTATATTTAATATCGTGTATTTTAGTGCAATATTATACAAACCTTGAGTTATGATTAGAGGTTATTATGTTATGATTTTGCACCGAAGCATCTAGTTTAAGGAAAGCCAGTACAAACACATTAAACAGTAACATGTGATCCTGTCCGCTAAACCACGAAAATATACAGATCGAACCTCTGAAAATACTTCTGTTCATATTCCAGAAAACCTCCTGAAATGTTAGTTCAGTAACACTAAAAGAACTGCAATCTCATTGCAATCCTGCTGTCTAATAATACTTACAGATGACCTTCATTCAGAACAACTCTCACCTCAAATCATTCACATCTACAGAATGACGTGAGATTATTTTACACTTATGAATTCAAGGCACGGTGATGTGATGTCAGCTCTTCACTGAAATAAAACAACGTGACGGTTTGTGACTAAAGGCACAGCAGGTTCAGTCACACAGGACAGCTGCGTTATTGTTTTTCTGCTTTTTCTGTTCTGTTCCACTGAGCTCAATCCTGTGTGAATGGACCGTTTGGAAACACAAATATAAACTTGTTTTATTTGGCCTTTTAAGAGGTTATGAACTCTGAACATAGTGTCTGATTGTTAAAGATGCTGCAAGTGATTTCAGGAGCTTTTCAGGAGCCTTCAATCGAACACGCCCCCTGACTCCACCCACTGCGACACACACGCCTTCTGTGCTAAACTCCGCCCACTAGAGGCACAGAAATGGCTTGTCAAACCCCGCCCACTAAGACACACACATACCTCTATATGAAACTCCACCCACTGAGACACACACCCCCTCTGTGTCAAACCCCACCCACTAAAAGACACACACCCTTTTATGCCAAACCCCGCCCACTAAGACAGACACACCCTCTGTATCAAACCCCGCCCACTGAGACACACACCCCCTCTGTGTCAAACCCCACCCACTAAAAGACACACACCCTTTTATGCCAAACCCCGCCCACTAAGACACACACATACCTCTATATGAAATTCCACCCACTGAGACCCCCCCTTGTGTCAAACCCCACCCACTAAAAGACACACACCCCTTTTATGCCAAACCCCGCCCACTAAGACAGACACACCCTCTGTATCAAACCCCGCCCACCAAACCTTCAAATCTGAACATGCAAAATGACTGACAGTGTTTCTGATTGACTAAAAAACAGGCTACTCCCCTTCGCTGCAAAAAAAGGCCTAAATTTATGTATATGAATTGCATATAACATTTGAATTACTCAGTTTTAACAAACTAAAAAACTTAATGTGATGCATATTTGTCCATCATGCATAAATGAAACTAGTCAGATTTCGGTAATAGCACTAATGAACAGAATGTGTTTTAAATACACAAATAACCAGCTTTATATATCATGCATTTGAACTAAATTGCTTGTTCCACAGCTATAGTCATATTTTAACTACGTTCATACTTTTGAACTGGATAAATGCAATTGTTTTTACAATGAACACATTTATCCTGATAGCATTTATGCATTTCGAAAATATGATTATTTGAATAAAATCAAATAAATGCAAATAGTTGATCTTTTTTTTGTCATTTAGAAATCTGACCTCATTATGTATGACTGACAAATCACATTAAGTTTATTAGTTTATGTTAAACTATGTAATCCAAATTTTACATGGCATTCAAATACATAAATCTTGATTTCACTAAGTACTGAGTTATCAGACGGACAGCGAGGGATGCGGGTGCCACTTGAGTCAGAGTCAAGTGTGATGTTATTTCTCAACATACTCCTAAGAAATCACTGACAGCAGCTTTAAAGTGTTTAAATATGAAATGAAACAGATGCTGAATGAGCCTGAAGTGTGTGTGTTCTTCAGTCGTTCATCCAGATGCTCGTTTGCTGAGGAGGAGTCAGTGTGTGAATCATGACGACTGACACACACCGCTCTACTGAGTGACAGCATCCGTGACACACACATACACACACACACACACACACACACACACACACACACACACACACACACACACAGCTGTTTAAGACTTGTCCACGGGCGTCATGCCTATATAAGTGCCGTTTTTCTCGTCTTGATCGTCCGCTTTGGCGCTCACAGGAGCGTATGATGTGTCTTTCTTCGCAGACGGCTGAAATAAATAAAGAAAAGACAATAAGATTGATTTAGTATGTGTGCATCTTAAGAGTATCAAACATTCTTTATGCAAGTGCAAGAACACAAACACAAAGTCACTTGAGCATGTTTTAGTCCTCAAACTAGTTTGCAAGCATTACATGATTAACCAGTCAGTTACTGATTCAGTTTGAGCTGAAGTGAGTTAAGCCTTTTTCACACATCTTTGACTATTTGCATTAATAATGCATGTATATTTTCACACCTGACTTTTGAGTCTGACTCAGGAGAGACTAAATTCTGTTTTTTATTTTTGTCATAGTCATTAAATCGCACTTTTGGATGCACTCGTTGTATCAGAAATAACTAAATAGACTCTAGATATTAAAATGGTTATTAGAAGTGAACCAATTCCCATAATATACAATATAAATATAATCAATTTCCATGTATGAAATATATTGGCATATGAAGTAAAAACATAGGAAACCTATTCGAAAACCTATTAAAATATACAAATATGTATGTAATATGTGTGTAATACATTTTTGGACATATATATATATATATATATATATATATATAATGTGCATGTATTTTTAAACTAAAACCTGTCATAACATGTAAACATAAATATAAATAAGAGACATGCATTTAAGAAATGCATTACAAAAACATCGTTTTTTTGTATGCATGTTGTTTTAATAAAGTTGCATGTATGTTTTATATGTTATAATCTTATATCTTCATCTACCCAGAGAATGTACATATGTGAAAATTACATAATTGCCTTTTAGGCAACATAAATGGCAATATCACTCTTGACATAGAGCAATAAATATCATATATTACATTTCTGTATGGAAATAACCAAATGACATGAGGCAGATCACATTTACATCCAAATGCTAGTTAATCTAATAATCCAGAGCACAAAGTGAAGCCATAAACTGCTTATATGATTAAAAGACGGTATATAGTGCATTTCAACGTTTTCTGTTGCAGTTATTTAATTTTTTATGCATGCATTTGGCAGATGCTTTTCTCCAAAGTGACTTGCATTGCTTTTAGTGTTTGCATTTGATCAGTTCATGCATTTCCTGAGAATCAAACCCCTGATGTTAGATGTGTGAAACAGGCCTGAGCTAGTGCAGTTAGATGAGTGCTGAACTTACAGGAGCGCTGCGGAAAGCCTCAGCGAAATCAAAGCGCTTCACTTCAGTCTAAACAAAAGCAGATCAGCACAACATGATGTTCAGCAGGTTAGAGTGGCAAACAAGCCAAGACGTTAGGAAGCAAAAACAGCACAGAATGGTTACTAGGTTAGTGATCATGAGAGCAGCATGTGGCGGTTAGTCACTTCAGGAAAGCTTGAGTTATGACAGGAAATAAATTCATTTATATAAACCACAAGCAGGCTTTGGATGAAACCTCAACTCCATCAGATATAGAAAACTAGTCATTTAAAGCAGTCGAACCACAGTCACGCCACCCTTCAGAAGACATGCTACACTGAAACTATCGGTGGCTCAACGTCTTTTTAAATAGTTAGATTGAGTGATATAACTTATGTCTGCTATATGAGTACTATTTATCTGAGACTAAAATAAATAACCATTTTAACTAAAAAAAATCTTAAAAGTACTTTATATAGTATATTCAGAAGGTGAAAATGAAAATATTAAATACAACTTAAAAAATATTTGCTAAAATATTACAAATATTTCAATAGTTTTATCATGTGTTACCATATTTACTGTTTTATTTTTCGTAATGTGTTTGTAATAATTTTGTCATAATATAATGGTATTTTGATCTGCAATTCATTTTCATTGTGTGTTTTTGGTGACTTGAATTAAAACTATGTTCAGTTTGACCTAAAACATCATAATAGTCATTATTTGTAATAATAGCATCTGGAATCGCAACAATTAAAAACCAATAACTTAAATATTATGTCTCCAGTTTCCATTTCAGAAATCTGCTCATCTTACATTAGCCAGCATTTACAATAAATGCACTTAATAAAAATTAAAAAAAACATCAGAATTTGCTCAGATGGGAAAAAAAACTACGCATTATTTTAATGGAAAAAAGGATGATCCACAGAATCACTAATCTGTGAACAAACTGATTCAGTAAAATGAATCAAACTTGAGGTTTTTTCTGCTCAGCTCCACAGGGAACATTCTCAGAACCTTCAGGCAATGTTCTCAAAACGTTACGTATACTTCATTAACAGAACATTTTTCTTGTAACATTTCCGTCGGATGTTCATCTAAACATTACCAATCATTCAGAAAATATTCAAAAGTAACATTCCCATAATGTTTGCAAAATTTCCCATGCTTCCATGTTTTCTCTAACGTTTGCATAACCGAGATAAAAGTTTTTAAATATTTGAAAACCTTGACAGAAATGCTTTTACAACGTGAATATTCAGAACTAATGTTTTCATAACATAACGGTAACGTTAGAGAAACCATCTCAGAAGATGTTTTTGTTTGCTGGGTGTGGATTGAGTCTCAGTACTGCCTGATTTTCTCTAGCTCCATACATCCTTTAGTGTTCTCTGCTCTACAGCAGTGACTCGTGTGAATGAGAAGACTGATTCATAAAGGCTGATCTGGAAGAATAACGTTCGGGTCCCACAACAAACCCACTCAGAACGCACTCAGAAATATTCCTGGAATGATTTGATGGCAGTTTTAGTGCGTGTGAACCGAGCTGACAGTGAATGCCTCATTTTAAGATTTCAGTTCAAACTTTGGTGGGAAAGTGAAGAATAAGCTGAAGAATAATGGAGATTCTTCTGAAAAGCCTGAACATTCACACACACAC
>JAFVLL020040133.1:0-11754 GCA_021397915.2 Tor tambroides | reverse complement strand
GAGAGTGGTTTTTGCGTGTCCTAGGGCTGGTGGGCCGCCTGGATATTAACTTTAGACTCAATCCTATAGAGGCTTAACCCCTAAACCCCAACTAAGCAAACCCACCTTTAACCTCAACAAACCTCCCCCCATGACCTTATGCCATCAGTTTCTCTTACAATGACCTCTGACCTCACTCTCCACCTTCCCCCTGTGCACACACACACATCCCCATCCGTCTGTTTCTCTCTTTTCCACGACAAGAGTCCAAATTGGGATCCCATCTGAAAAAACAGGCCAGCCAGATAAGCGCATCAACTCTGAATGATGCCGTTATGTTGATTCAGCGTTGATTTAGCGTCGATACAATGCTGTAGATAGCCAGGTGCCTGCAGCGTTAGTAGAGATAAGGTAACAATTGCAGACCGGACGAACGTTTGCTTAAATGTAAGGCATCAAGCTAGAATCTTGCTGGCCTAAACGTTTTTAACCAGATAAAAAGAAGCTAAGATGGAAAAGTGGGGTGCTTTTAAAAGCGGCGAACGCATCAGCACGGCACAATGATAAAGTGTGTGTGAGTTTGTGTGTGCGTGCACAGAAAGGGAAGAAAAAACGAAAAAGGGACTTAATGACGGCAATCACTGTAAAGAAGGTGAGAATTGGAACTGGCAGCAAGATCAAATCAAAACGCCACAGGAGAGAAGAAACGAGAGAGAGAAAGAAAGAGGGAGAACGGCAGAGCTATATACTGTTCTTAAGAAAGGGACAGGAGGGCAGAGAACAAAGAGAAAAGAAAAGACAGGAAACCACAGCGAATGAATCATGAGAAACAAACAGACTTTGAAAGGACAAAAAAAAAAAAAAAAATCAGTGAGACCTTTAGGAAGAGTTCACCCAAAAATGAAAATTTGCTAAACGAATGTTTGAAAGGAAGTGAATCATGTGTCTTTTTTTAAACCACTCTTTAAAACAATTTATTAACCGATGATGGTAAATGAAGGTTGGCTGGTTTGTATCTTTCACAGATCATTCACTTTAAACGCAAAATTAATATCAAGCCACTTTTCCTGCAGAAAAGGAGTGATCATTTTTTACAACATTGGTTGACTAAATAAATACCAATATACTCACCCAATAAAAATTTTTAAAATATTAAATATAAATACATATGTAAATGTCAATATTCTCAACCTCTGCATAAATATAAATAAATAAATAAACATAACAGAAATTTATACATATAAAAATGTAAAATAAATAAATAATGTATTAAATAAATAACGTTTTTCATACAGTATATAATACTATTTTTGGTATTTTGCTATTGTAAGCTTTGTCAAATTGACAAATTAATAAATATGATGTATAAATAAAAATGAGTACATTTCAAAGACATTTCCATCAAAAAGCAAAAACTACAACAAAAAATTTGTAAAAACAAATAGTCCATAATGCACTTGTAAATGAGCAGAAGTTATAAGTGGACAATCGTTAATTAATAATGAAATTAAAAACTAAGCCACTCGAATAGCTGCACACAAGGGAATGATTTTATAAGCTGAAAATTAAACCTTTGTATACTGTACACCAAAACATGATGTGTCCTCCCAAATATGACATCAGTGATGCCAAACACCTTCGGTTCTCATGTATGGCGTATTGTATATAGACGTGCAAATGCAATTTGAGAGTTGAAGCATGGAAAAAAAAATTTCAGTGAAGAAAGTCATACAGGTCTGGGACTAGGGTGAGTAAATGAAGACAGAGTATTTCTTTTCGGGTGAACCATTTCTTAAAATAAGCGAAAATGTAAGAAGGGAGACCGAGAGGAGAGTGAAGGGAAGAGAGCAAACGGGCAGGGAGGTTAAAGCCAAAGTCAATTGAACAACTAATGTGAATCGATCAGTTTCCTCTGCCATGCTCTTAGGGGAGGGAATGACATTTTACTGGCATATTTTATTATTGAGAGGAGAAAGAGCAGCTCCATCTGAACTACTGCACTCACATCACACTGACAGCTGGGCTTTTCCGGGGGAAAAAAAAAGACAAAACTGGGTGTGTTTGTCGATGCGCGCGCGCGCGCGCGTGTGTGTGTGTGTGTGTGTGTGTGTGTGTGTGTGCGTGTGTGTAGATATTAGAATTATTTATTACGACTGAGTGAAAACTGGTAGCCCTCAGAGCCAGCCTGGAGCGAAGACGAGAGGAGAGAGGAATGAAGGGGGGTGTCTGGGAAGACGGGGGGGGTGAGAATAGAGCTCAATTAAAAATTAAAGCCCTTTAAAACGAGATCCACCCTGCTGCCAGGGGCATCCTTCCCAGAGGACAAGAGAGAGAGAGAGAGAGAGAGAGAGAACGAGCAATTGTCACACTGAGGAGGAGCAAAATCTTTTCTTTAGTTCTTCCTTATATAGTTTTTTCCTCCAATGGAGAGTCAATAAGAGCTGTACATACAGTATGGAGGCTCAAAACTGCAGAACAGTGTGTGTGTGTATTTACGTGAAAGAGCGGATATTTGAAAGAGATGCAGAAAAGACGAGTAAAGAGAGAGAGAAAGTAAAAGATGGTAAAGGAGAGACAAAGACAGAAGAAAACGGAGGAGAGAAATATTTTTTAATGCACGCATATTCAAGGATGAATGCTTCAAAGACAACACAGATAATAATCCCTCACACACACCCTCACAGGTGCTCACACACACACACACAGAAAGAATGAGAAAAGACGTACGTACACAAACACACCACTCACTCTCTGTCGTGTGTGATCAAGTGAGAAATTAAATTTTTCTGATGAAAAACTTGTCATCCCTTCCCCTCCACCCCCCCTTTTAATTTATTCACTTGTTTATCAAACGTTTGTTTCACTGGCACAGAAAAATGAAAGCCACACAGCCGTGTGGACTATGTCACAGAGATACTCCGATTATCAATGGCCGCTTGAGTTTGTAGCAAACGAGTTAACCTTTAAGACATAGGACAGTCTAGAAACAGGTAATAACAAGTTGTGTTTTTAAGTCTACATACAGCAGACAGATATATATAGAGTGTAGGTGTATTCAAGCCATGATGTCCAAATGAACAAAATGATAAAAAAAAATGTACCATCTGAATGTGCCCAAATGCCCAAAAGGTGTTTAAAATAAACTTTCAAATAGACCTAATGTGTCTAGAATTCAACTTATATAAAAAAATTAATGAATAATTTATATAAAAGAAAAAGAAAATACCATGTCCAGAAATTAACTTTGAATTAGTGCTGTTATTGTTAACTGCAAATAAAACTATAAAAAATTATGGGCGAATTCCAAATGGCTTTTTTGCTCCCTTCAAGGGCACTTCGGGAAGGGGACACCATTTGTAGGGACGTTCCAAACGAAAGTGAACAACTGAATCCCTTCACGAAGGGCCCTCCCAGAAGTCCGTTAGCGAAGGGAACATGCGATGGTCACTTCACAGAAGTGATTTCTGTTTGTGATCATGTGATCTTCAGTTAGGAGATCTTGCGATGCATTTTAATGCAAAGTTGGGATTGATTTCGACTTTACATACAAACACAAGCAGAATAGGCTGATTAAATTTGTCTTTATTTTAACGGAAGATAAAATATTTTTCGTCAGTAATAGATATGATTTAAGACGGTAGTTTAAGCACGTTCAGTTTAAAAAAGTTTAATAGTAAATAAGACACAGTTAGACCATATTTAAATAAAATAATTATAATGAGAAGAAATATTTATTTGCAACAACCGATGGAGTACTGAATGCTGCACCCACGTGAAGCGTTGTCAAGGTAACATTTGGTCAGTCATTCCCTTCACCAAGGGAGTTCCAAACGCTTATACGAGACAGTAATGCCCTACACCCTTAAAAGAACACACTTCAAAGGGCTCTGCCCTGTGAAGGGAGTATGACATAGGGATGCTCACTTCTGTTTGGAATTCGCCCTATATTTTTGTTAGCTAAAATATAGCTGAAATAAAATAGAAATATTTGATAAATAAACTTAAGATAAAAACCCTATATTAAATTAGAAATGTTACCTTGTTAACTAACTGAAATAAGTTCTAAAATGACTAAAAATATAACTCAAATAAAGAAAGAATAAAGCTAAATAGAAATATTAAAAAAGAAAAAGTAATTTAAAAAACTGCATGGATAGCTAAATTTAGCTAAAATTTAAATGAAAACTGAAATTATAAAATAAAAGCTAATTTAAAATCTGAACTAATACTATAAATAACATTAAAATAATGCTGGGTTTTAATTAGGGATGCAACAATATGGAAAGAATAACGAAGGGGGGAAAGGGAAGTGGTGTGTGGCCAAGTATGGTGACCCATACTTGGAATTTGTGCTCTGCATTTAACCCATCCAAGTGCACACACACACAGTAGTGAACATGCACCTGGAGCAGTGGGCAGCCAATGCTGCGGCGCCCGGGGAGCAGTTGGGGGTTTGGTGCCTTGCTCAAGGGTCTCACCTCAGTCGTGGTATTGAGGGTGGAGAGAGTGCTGGTTATTCACTCTGATAACTGATAATTTATTATAATTTGCAGCCTTACATTAATAACATATTGCCCAATTTTAGATCCTGATTAACATTGAGCAATTAAAAAAGTAATAACATAAAAGCCCCAATCTACAGCATATGCTTCAAGTGATATTAAGTTAAAATCATTTTGGCACATATTTCTTATCACACAAATGTAGACTTTCTATGAAGACTGAAATAAACTAATTATTCATGCGTATGCCTTAAAAAAACATAAATAGAAAATACAACATTCAGAAATTTAACAAAAATACCACGGTTTAAAAAAAGTTACAGGTTCTGAGTTATCATTTGAATTCATCTGTGTTTAACAGGTTGAGAACAAAACATAGGTCATATTTGGCTTGATCATACAATATAGGCTTATTTTACTTGTCTTACCAACACCAATATGTCAGCAGTTTTATTGTGCATCTCTAACTGAATTTAAAATAAAGATGTATATATGTATAAATGTATATATAAACAAGGACGTGCAAAAACTGTTCAAATTAAGGTACCTATACTAAAAAAGTTAAATATAACACAAAATCTGAAAGTGCCAATTATATCCAAAACTGCTATTTAAATCGAACATAAGATCTACAATGTCCAAAACCGCAGTTTGAACTGCAGCTTCAAATGCATCTATGATGATCAAAAAAAGTATTTGAACCAAATGCTCTATGATGCCAAGAGTGCTGTCTAGGTTTTTGAAGCAGAGCCTAAGTGTGTATCAAGTGGCTCAGTTACCCCTTTTCAGCAATCTTGCCTGGCAGTGGTGCACAAAATGTTACCCATTGTCTCAGCAGATTACAACTGTCTCGCTGCAGATCTTCCTTTGCCCCCTCCCCTTCAACAATCACATACACACTCAAATGAACATATGCAAGGATCCCTGGAAAGAAGCAGATCTTGTGCACTTGTGAATGTGCTCTGCTCTTGTTTCATTCCATAAGGCATTGTTACCCTGGTAACAGCCACAGCGCAATTTTACTTGTGTGAGTTCAATATTCTTAAACATGAATAGCACTTCACTTGGTATAGGGAACTGAGGTATATTGACGGAAATCTTTTGATGTGATGCTTGTGTATGTTTGTCTCTTTGCAAGGCAGCAGTGGGATTTAAATATCGGTTGTGCTCATGCCACAGCAGACCTGTTGCTCTCGTGTGACAGAATCTCACCAGCACCATCATGAACAGACCAAACAATTAAGAAGGGACAGAAGGTGTCCACTATTAACTCTTCTGAGGTTTGGCTGAGTGGATGAGAGGGATTTGAAGAGCAAAAGCTGGTCCTAGAATGGTCTCAGCCTCACACGGAATACCCACAATCCGCTCACTGCCGTCTACTGCACACAAAACTGGAAAATCACAGCTCCAATCAGATTGCCTAATTGCTACACACTCTTGACGGCAAGGTACAAAGATGTTTATCAGTCTACTGGGAAACTACTGTACATTGCTGATGAAAGGTATAAATGTTTTTAAAGAACAACTAATTAAATCTTTTAAAGATATTTACAGCTTTCTTTGAAACACTTAATAGCAAATATATGTGTGTGCACACAGTGGTTTTTATGGGGGAAAAAGTAATTATTTGAAAAAAATATTTAACCAATATTGCTCCAAGAATTACAGTTTAAGCTTCTATAGAAATATATATATATATATATATATATATACATACATACATATACATATACATACACACACACACACACACACAAATTTCTAATATATATATATATAATATTTTTCAGACAGTCTTTTTATTGTAATACATAAAATGGTAATTAATAAATAATACCACACAACAACTTGATATCACACTCACTGTAACATATATATTCAAATTTTTGAATACACACACACACACACAAGTATCTAGTACTTTCACCAGCTAAAAAAAGGTTTTAAATCAGTTATTTCTATCTTTTGCTGTAATGTGTCAGTAGGAAATATCAGTTTACATTTCCAAACATTCATTTTGCCATTAATTGTAATAATCCAGTGAGATTTGTGTTTGCACACGGAGTCTGACAACAGCCAGTGCTGCATATACAGTATCTCACAAAAGTGAGTACACCCCTCACATTTCAGCAACAATTTTAGTATATCTTCTCAAGGGACAATACTGCACAAATGAAACTGGGATATATATTAGAGTAGTCAATGTGCAGCTTGTATAGAAGTACAAATTTACTGTCCTCTAAAAATAACTCAACATATTATTTGGACAACATTGTTGTCCAAATAACTGGCAACAAAAATGAGTACACCCTAAGTGAACATGTCAAAACCGGGTCCAAAGTGTCAACATTTTGTAGGGGCACCATTGTTATCTAGCACTGCCTTAATCCTCCTGGGTATGGAGTTCACCAGAGCTGCACAGGTTGTTGCTGGCATCCTCATCCATTCCTCCATAATGACATCATGGAGCTGCTGGATGTTAGACACATGGTGCTTCTAGGGTTCAGGTCTGGAGACATACTTGGTCACTCCATCACCTTCACCTTCAGCTTCATCATCACATCTTGGCGGTGTGTTTGGGGTCGTTATTATGTTGGAAACCTGCCGTTTGGCCCAGTTTCTGAAGAGAGGGCATCATGTTCTGCTTCAGAATGTCACAGTACATGTTGGAATCCATGTTTCCCTCAATGAACCGCAGCTCCCCAGTACCAGCAGCACTCATGCAGCCCCAGACCATGATGCTACCACCACCACCATGCTTGACTGTAGGCAAGACACAATTTTCTTGGTACTCCTCACCAGGGCGTCGCCACACATGCTGGACACCATCTGAGCCAAACAAGTTTATCTGAGTCTCATCAGACCACAGGACATGGTTCTAGTAATTCATGCTCTTGGACAGGCTGTCTTCAGCAAACTGTTTGCAGGCTTTTTTGTGAGCCAGCTTCAGAAGGGGCTTCACTCTGTGATGACAGCCATGCAAACTGACTTGTTGCAGTGTGCGGCGTATGGTCTGAGCACTGACAAGCTGACCTTCCACTTCTGCAACCTCTGAAGCAATGCTGGCAGCACTCATGCGTCTGTTGTTTGAAGTCATCTTCTGCACCTGATGCACAGCATGAGGACCTAACTTCTATGATCGACCCTTGCGAGGCCTGTTCCGAGTGGAACCTGTCTTGGAAAACCTCTGTATGACCCTGGCCACTGTACTGTAACTCAGTTTCAGACTGTTCCTGAACTTCTTATAGCCTAGGCCATCTTTGTGGAGACCAACAGTTCTAATTCTCAAATCCTCAGAGAGTTCTGTGCCATGAGGTGCCATGTTGAACATCCAGTGGTCAGTATGAGAAAATTGTACTCAAAGCACTAAATTTTAACTGCTCTAAAACAAGATACACAAATTTGTATGGTCCTGTCAAGCAGACAAAAACACGAACATGATGAATAGGACATGTGGCTTTGCATGGTTAAATGGAGTATAGCTGTTATCACTTAGTGTGTACTCAATTTTGTTGCCAGCTTTTTTGACAATAATGGCCGTATGTTGAGTTATTTTCAGAGGACAGTAAATCTTCACTGCTATACAAGTTGCACATTTACTACTCTAAAATATATCCAAGTTTCATTTCTATAGTATTATCCCTTGAGAAGATATACTAAAATGGTTGCCTGTAAAGGGGTCCACTGAAGGCGAGCGTAGTGAAGAACCCAAGTGCAGTTTATTTACAAGGTGAAATCCAAAATCCAAACAGACGAAGACTTGACTTGACATGACACAGACTTGACTGGAAACAGACGTGACATGACACAGACTTGACTGGAAACAGACGTGGCATGAACAGACTAAACTCACCAACAGCAGGTTACAACATTAATACACGACAAGGATCAATGGCTAAAACATGGCTACTTATAACAAACAATCAGGGTCACATGACGAGAACAAACCAATGGGAAACAAGACACATGACTAAGACAACCAATGAGCACATGACACACTGAACAAGGAAACCAATAGCATGAAGACATGAGGGCAAGGGAAGCATGACACAAACAGGAACCATGACTAACTTCAAAATAAAAGACATGAAAACAAGAACAAGACACAGAACCCCAAAACCCCACATTACACTGCTGAAATGTGAGGGGTGTACTCACTTTTGTGAGATACTGTATATATATATATATATATATATATATATACATTGAAATTTTTAAAAACCCCAGCACTTTGGTAATTCAGTTATGGAACGCTGAATAAGGGGATAAAACACAGTGTGGGTGCTGGTTGGCCAGAATAAACTGAAAATTGGACCAAACTTTACACCAACCAATAAAAATCTGGCTTTGTGAGACTAGTCCCAGAGAAGCATGAAGTGCCAGTACTAAACAAAGCTGTTCTGTACATCTCTTCATATCTCCGCTCTTGCTTTAAATAAACATCATGTGTCTCTGAATACACTTCAAGCCATGACATGCTTTGCACAGTTCTACTACGTCTTCCTGCCTTTCCTTCAAACCATCTTGCGTTCAGTCTATCCTGCCAGACACGTGTCCGTCTGGCATTCCCACGCCCACGTTCTCCCAGCATGCATCAGGCCCTGTTGCAGTGGGTGACTCTGTGCAAACATACGCCCCCTGCATAGCGCCACACTTCTGTCTGTGTTTCGCCCGCTCTATAAACAGTGGGTGAACGGAGGCGGGGCCTCAGTTTTTGACAGACAGCTGCGTAGGTTGCGGTCAGGTCCAGACATGTTAAAGACCGCTGGGCAGCAATAGAGCTCGTTGACACGCTGATTGGTGGAATGTTGTCGTTAAGTGGCAGTATATATGTGTGTAGGTGGACAGCTCCATGTCCGACATGCTGCTCCTGTTTAGATTGGACAAGCCTAACGCCCACAACATCCATGCCTGTCACTCTCCGCTCCCACTCCGGCCACAAGGCCTCACGGACAGGAAAAATCCCCTTCTGCACCCCTGTCAGCAGATAGATCAAGACTGATTGACATCTTGTTTAAATGAGTTATAGAGCAGTCTCGCACCATTGATCAGCAGACGTAAAAACCACTAATCAATAGCTAGTCGTGGTGAAGAGGACGATGAAGGGTTTTCTACCCAGCTTTACCAGTTCCTCTAAGGTCTCTAAGGTCACTCATGGAGTCATAACAACTACTTAAGCCACATATTGATCGCCTGTTAAAAAGCCCAGAGCCAACATCAGCCATCGTCTTTCTCTGCCCTGATCCCAGCTGGAATTGTCTAATGGACATATACACATGATATATGTCAGCCACAAACAGATTTATCAGCCAATCAGTGACCTGTCTATGCTTTATGTAAGCCAACCAAAATGATTTATCAAGCCATCAGTGCGTAGTTATGCATAAGATGTCATACTGATGTAATATGTGTGTATATGTGTATGGTAAGACAGGTCACTAGTGGGGCGGTTATAATTACACATAAAATTTTAAATATTTCATGTTTTATATTTGGATTGTCTTTATTTTAAAATTATTTCAATTTAACATTAAGATTTAATTAATTACTAGATTTTCATGAATTTATGAACCCCCTGCTTTAGTCAAATGTAATCTCAAGTAATCAGGTTATATTAGCCTACTTAAAATGTGTAATGCAATAGATTGTTAACTTCATCATGTAATTTGTGTTCATATAAATATCATAGTAATACTTGTGCACAATAAATAAGGTTTTAAAATAAAAAAAAAATGATTACAAAAAAACGGAAAGTGTATCTTTAACTACATGTTGTTATATGAGCAATAAGTTACAAAGAACAAAACTTGTACACAAAAAAAACAAAACACAGACACGACAAAGTAATAAGTTGTTGCTGTTTAGGCGAGTCAGTGGTTGAGTTGGCAATGAAGCAGATTCAAACCGGTAACTCCTGAGTTTGCGAGTCGCCTAATGATTCATTAAAATAACCAGCTCAGGAGAATCATTTGCTTGTAAATCAGACTGCTCTAATCGGGACGTGTTTTTGCATGCATCACACAAAGACAACTGTAACTGCCATTATTTTCAGTACACCATCTTTTCATGTCACAACATTCAACTACAGACTGCAAACACATCTGTGGTTTTGGTGTGGAGCTGTCGATTCATCAGCAGCGGCGCTCAAAGCAGTGCAGGAAACTGGTGTATGACCATCATTTATCCTCATGTGAATGGTCCAAATCAATTGTATAAACATATAATCAATGGTACTGAATATCTGCAGCTGAATATTGTAGCTCTGCATACGAGACATGAATATATCCGAACTAATCTCAGTGTTAAAGGAAACGAGGGAACTAATTAAGAACCTGCACATAGATTCTCTACTTGTTTTCATGATCGCACTTCAGCAACCTATTTACATCAGTTATATTCAGAAAATAAGGTGTGAGAGGCAAATCATCCTCTTACAGTTTTTTTTTTTTTTTACCTTGCTCCTTATCTTCTTGGGTTAAAAACAGAGCGTGACTTTCCTTCTCAAATGCATGAGATGCAGTGAGAGGAATTGACATCTTAACACAATAAAAAGAAAAATAAACAGAATAACCCTCATCGTTATAATTATCTACTGCCCTGAGGCTCAACTATGAATTATTCATTTAGTAGTTAATTAAATGCATGTGTGAGGGATGCAGTGACAGTACGTCGCGGGGACGTAACATTGATATGTGACGTTAAAGAAATAAATCTTTGTTTCCTGCAATCACATCCAACAGTCAGCTCCACGCAGGAAGGGAAATCTGAATTACCATTGTTCAGAATTGTATTCTCATTCAATAGCGCAGAATATTTATGACTACCAAGTTTCATATCTTTGCAGAATAAGCCAAGCTATTCCAGTCTTGATTGCTAATATTATGGAAAAATTGTGGTCTATTAAAGCCAGACAAAAGGTCACATGGGCCTCTTTTTGTGGTTTAATGCTTTAGTTTAGTCTTCACCACACATATATGACATAACGTCACCTCACCCAGCCCACAGTGTCCAATACCATAACTCAGAAATATTACCATTAGTCACTACTTTTATATTGTCCTTATTAAAAGAGAGTGTGTTTGAATAGAGAGCCTATTACGTTCTGACGTGTGCGTGTATCCAAGACCACTAATATCACGGTCTGGTCTGTACTGTAATAACATTACACTCCATTCACTTTATTACACATTACAGGGATTGTGGTCGGATTCATTTTGCCCTAATGGCATTTGGTGGGTTTACTAATCAGTCTCTAGGGAAGATTGTGTCTCCA
>JAFVLL020040132.1:151412-258134 GCA_021397915.2 Tor tambroides | reverse complement strand
TTCTGTTGCGTTCATTAACTGTCTCGTTAGCACAATCAGACACTTTAAAGCAGCTTCAAGTAGTTTCGATGTCTCTCACGGGTCTAAACATAACTTTTTTCCGTTATAAACTACCCGAAGACCAACACACTCTTCAGCGCGTGGCAGCCATTTTTCCGTCTGCTTCTCTCGTGCGCACACACACAATGGCGGCGCCCGTAACACCAGTCAAAATAAAAGTCTCCACGTAATAGAATTTGTAGATCCCCTACAAAAACAATAGCAGTTAAGTGTGGTACATACGTTTTTATTCAGTGTGCAACAGGACCCGGGTTTAAAATATATGTGGCATATTATATCAATGTAATACAATTTTGTAACATGTTATATTGCAATATATTAGTACATACTGTATATATATTGCAGTAGTTGGATGTTATATTATGTGACAACCTTTTTGTTTTTCTTAAAAATGAAGCCAAAACAGTTTTAACTTTAGCATTCCATGTACTGTATGTGAAAGAAGCATTGGAATACAAATAGAGAACAATCTGTCCTGTTTTCATCTAACACAGTATCTTCTCCATCATGTAACAGAATCAAATGTAACATTAATTGGAAAAAATTCACTTATATTCCCAGAAAATATGGGTGAATCCTGAACCTTGCAAAATACATTTCAAAGCAGTATATGTGTCAAGCAGCAAATATTTTATTCATTTAATATATGTATAATGCATTTCTAAAATGAATAAAGTTGTTCTCATATGGTACTGGCAACATTAGTTACTATTAGCTGCAGGATCAACAAGGCTCTCACAATGTGACCCAGTGCCAGGGGGTTTAAAGAAGCAGTGAAAAGATGAAAGCTTCATTTTGTGGTAAGATAGCACAGCTATCACACATCAGAAAACAAGTCTTATCAACTAAAATCACACCATCACTGGTACCTTTTTTCATGCTCTAATAAATAGTTTTTTCCTCTGGCTAGTATGTTGCAATACACAGAAAGCAGGTATCTCTGAGCCGACCGGATCATCTAGTGATATGGGAAAGGACAGCATGTGGTGGCTTGTTGTAACTCAGGATGTTTTGTCTTTGAAACCCCAGAGATGAACAATTTCTCATAGTTTATGTATATAACCCATGCATGTGTCTTCTCCATTGCTTGTAAAGATGGCAAATATCAACTGCTGTATGTGTTTGGTAATCCTGCAGTTGAATCACTGTGCAATCTGTCAGCCATTCCAGTCCTTCAGTCACACATTCTTGGGGAACAAGAATGTGTTGTCCTGTTGACAAGTGTTGCTGATTGTTTTGTACATTGCTTTCTTACCAGAATGCCATAAGATAATATATAGGGTAAAATGTACAAATTCACACTGATCATCTGGGTAACTTCCATGTCTATATCACACAGCAGACACAATCTCTCTGTACTGATATTTCCATCTGTATTTGTACTGTTTCACAGTTGTGTTTCAGTCATCATTTGTAGAGAAAATGCAAAAATATTAATAAATTAATTAATGATAATAAACTCATTGTTCACCTTAACTTTTATGAATGTAGTTTTTTACATATTCATTTATTCATATAGTTCCCAATGATATTTCCTCCTCTAATATGAAAATGAGGAGATGGTTGGTTTACCCCTGTTGGCTGATCCATTACAAAATGTACAGTTCAACTAAACACCATCTTATAAGACAGAGGTTTTCCTGTGCGTTTAAGTATGATTAATCCACGCAATTATCAGTGAATGAGAGCCATTGTAATGCTGGAAACGAAAAAGGCCCTCCAACTCCTCCTCAAATTGTTACAAAACAGTTGGAAGCACACAGTTCTATAGAGAGTCACTGTGGCACAGATGAAGATAAGAGTGATCTTCACTGGAATTAAGAGGCCTAGCCAAACACATTTATAAAAAAAAGGATGACTGCATAAAATTTAGATTTCAGAGGAAATCCTGCCACATTGCAGAATGACTCTGTCTCTTTCTCATTTCATATCTAACAGAAACACATTTCTCTTCAATCCAGTTTGGATGTAGCCTAATTGAGAAGCTATCAGGTACAGAATCATGTTCTGTCACATGTGGAGAATGATTCATGATTGTAGTTTTACAGAAGAGGAAATAACTTACAGTTCCCAAGGAAAAAGACAAAATCAGAGCTTGAAGATAGACATTTGAATTTTATCATGGTGGTTTACCATTTTAAGAAATAGACATATGAAGGTAGTGAACAATTTTACATATTTGAAAACTTGTTTGACCACGTGTATATGCTTCACAATAAGGTTAGATTCAGTAATATTAATGCTTTTGTTATCATGAACTAAAAACGAACAGCAAATTTTACAGAATGTTTACAGAATTCAAGGTCAGTGTTCATTTATAACAGTTTTCTCAGCACAGGCATTTGGCACTGAAAGAACAAGACATCTTAGGACATATTTTGTGCTTTTATCATGAGAAATATGGCTGCCAAGTGGCCAAGTGCCACTAAAAGACCATTGGGGGAAAACCTGAAGCTACTCTAATTCCATTACACCTCATTGGAGTAAGTACAGTGCTGCAGTTTTTAACTGTGCCTTTGTTGAGGTGAAACCCTTTAGCTTTAGTACAGCTTTTAGATGTTCAGTTGCGACATGCTCATTGATAGGACTGGCAAACGGTGCCTGGTAATGCAATTCAGTGCTTCAGGGTGACCTGAAATGTCCTCAGAGTTTCAGAAGAGCATGCAAGGCAGTGAAAGCCTTAATACTCCTCAACAAAAGCCTTCTGTCCTTTACAGAAATGGGACTGGTGCTGTTTTTAGTTTTGGTACATATCACAACTGACCCGTGATGCATGAAAATGTGACAGATTTAAAAGGACCCAAAGGGAAGACCATAAAAATGTCCACACGGTGGGACACTATTATGTTTGCTTATCTTTGCCTTATAGTTGTGTAAAAGTAATCAGAAAATTATGTACAGTTGCAATGCAGCAAATGTAATGTTCTTCAGTTTATTGTGCAGCTTACATTTGCTATAAATACAACTGTGAAAGATGCAATACTAAATCACTGTTTTCTTATTGTCATTGTATGTGAACTTTGAAAGCATGCTGTACTTCAGAAAAGCCATATTTTCCTTTCATATTCTAAAGCTGGTTTAGTAGAATAAAGGAAGAAATGCCAAGACAGTTTTAATAGACTATAAATCACATTCTCTGGCTAGTCTAACACGCTTGGAAGAAATGGAAAAATCTATATAAATTTGTTTGGTTTTCAAATGTCAAGTTTTCTTCATGTCTGAAAGTAATGAGGTCTATACCCAGTATGGTGCACGGATGGTGCACGGCAGAAAATAGAGTAAGATGAATTGTTTTAAACATTGATGCTTTTATATAACGCTATATTCACATGGTTGTTTCTGTTACACCTCCAGTGCTTTCCCCACTAAGAAAAAAAACAAAACACTAATGCCTTATATAAGTTCTATAATTTGGACTGGGCATTTGGACTGTTACACAAAGTCAAATATTTACTGTGCTGTCATTGCTTGCTTGAAAAGTATGAAAATAATTAAATTATTGTCAAAATAAATAATACCCCCCCCCAAAAAATGTATAGCCTAACTGTCACCAGCAGATAAAAACAGTCTTTTAATTTTATTAAATTATTATTTTTTTATGGTTAAAGAGAGTGAATAGCTAATTACCAATGTCTGTTATGTGCTTGAATGGAACTCAATTCTTGAGTCCCAAGAAATGTTTTCTATGTTCTGCTGACATCTAGTGTATCTGTAAGGAATTTCATAGACGT
Source organism: Tor tambroides (assembly GCA_021397915.2). Classification (NCBI taxonomy): domain Eukaryota; kingdom Metazoa; phylum Chordata; class Actinopteri; order Cypriniformes; family Cyprinidae; genus Tor; species Tor tambroides. The sequence goes on along the minus strand of JAFVLL020040132.1, from coordinate 254,343 downwards.
TCTTGTGTTTGTCCTTTACACGCTGCCGTTGTTACGTAATCAAAGGTTAAACAAGACTAGCGTTTAGCTAACAGCTAACGTCAATCTCACAAAATTCAGGTAATCACAAATAAATTTGTTACATTTGAATATCGTTACTGCCTATCCACAAATAGAGTACCAGATAATGCGAAACGCAGCATACTTTCGGCATTTTTCGACTGATTATTAAATGTAACCTCAACTTGGTTTAGCCACTGGGCTAGTGAGACATGCATACATATTAAGAAATGTGTCGTTAACTGTTTACTTATATTTAATGTTTTGTTACATTTTTTTATATTCATTTTTAGTCGAATGGATTAGTTTTGTATTGTAGTTATATTTATTTTTGTGTAGCTTTATTGCCCCTATTTGACCTTTATGTTTCTTTTGGTTAAAAACACGACAGAAGCTGCTTTATTACACCTTGCATGTTTTTAACAATCATGTTGTTATTGTTTAGTCCTCAGCAATAAGAGGAAATGTTTCAACTCAGGATAATCTAACAAAACTTGCATTTTCTTTAAAGCGCCTTTACTGGGCTGTTTAGCTCTTCTGTAAACAAAGTTTTGGACATATTTTGCTATCACCCATGTTTTCTTGTGAGGTGCCTAATTAACCTCTGCATTTTTTGTGTGTAAATAGCAGTTTGTTTTTCTTTATTTGAATAAGCATAGCCGTGTGGCTATATTAATGTTTTTTTCCACCCACAGGTGAACTGTAAACAAGAGAAGCCCAACAGGATGACCAGTGTGAGTGTATTGTAATTGCTTTGTATTATGCAAGGTGGATCTATGTAAACGCAACAATCTAACATCATATATGAAAAGCTATTCTCATTTACATTTTTTTTGTTTACATTGTTGATGTTTATAAGCTTGTATGTAAGTGCTTGCTGTGTTTTGTCAGGTGCTCTGCAGCAGAGCTCGGCTGGTGACATACCTGCCAGGGCTTCACGTTCTAGTTCATCGTGTTGTTGGAGCCAGGACTTTCTCTGGGACGTCCGGCTCAGATGAGCCACACCTTCACAGCAGTACCCCTGACACTGGTAAATGAGTGTATTCCTCTGTAGAACACTAACTCAACTGTTAGCGTCCAGCATAATAGTTAATGACAATACCTTTACAAATAGATTTGATTACAGCATATTTTACATACGGGCTAATAACAACATGTGTTTTCACAAGGTGTTTTCTAATGATGTGTGTTTGATATTTCTGTGAATAGCACAAAGGACAGTGTGGCCGGATGAGACCATGGGCCCGTTCGGACCTCAGGATAAGCGTTTCCAGTTGCCGGGTAACGTGGGTTTTGACTGTCATTTGGAGGGTCCAGTTGAGCAGAGGACCTCACCGATCCACAGCGTGATGCCAGACGTGCTCACTGCTCAGTCCAGCAGCGAGAGGCACAACTTCATCCTGGCCCAGTTCATCAATGAGCTTCATGTATGATGCTTTCAGAGTCATTTGAATGGACAGAATAAACAAATAAGCAGTAAAATAATAACTTTATTAGTGGTTGTGAAGTCATTAATGATCATAATCACTTAACAATGTGAATTTGATAAACAAAAGACTGTACAATCATTAATTAATTAATTAATTTATTTATTTTTGCTATTGCTGGCTCATAAGTGTTATCTCATAATAAATGTAAGCTCATACTATTTGTATTAAAATGTAAAATATTATGTGATGCAATGGTGTTCTTGTTCCTACACCACCGTTTAAAAGTTTGGGGTCAGTTAGTTTTTTTTCTTTGTTTTTGAGAGTAGTTTCTTTTGCTAAACAAGGCTGCATCAAAAATACAGGAAAAACAGTAATAATGGTGAAATATTATTAAAAATTAAAATAACTTTTTTTTTAACTATTTGAAAGTATTTTAAAATGTAATTTATTCCTGTGATGCAAAGCTGAATTTCCAGCAGCAATTACTCCAGTCTTCAGTCTCACAAGATCCTTCAGAAATCATTCTAATATGCTGATTAGTGGCTCAAGAAACATTTCTTATTATCAGTGTTAGAAACAGTTGTTCTGTTTAATATATGTGACCCTGGAGCACAAAACCAGTCATAAGTAGCACGGGTATATTTGTAGCAATAGCCAACAATACATTGTATGGGTCAAAATTATCGATTTTTCTTTTATGCCCAAAATTATTCGGATATTAAGTAAAGATCATGTTCCAAGAAGATATTTTGTAAAATTCCTACTGTAAATATATGAAAACTTAATTTTTGATTAGTAATATGCTTTGCTAAGAACTTCATTTGGACAACTTTAAAGGCAATTCTCTCAATATTTTGATTTTTTTTGCACCCTCAGATTCCAGATTTTCAAATAGTTTATCTCGGCCAAATATTGTCTAAACACATCAATGGAAAGCTTACTTCTTTTTTTTTTTTCTCGAAAAAATAATTCTAACCAAAGCTATTCCCTGTTTTTCTCTTGTTTTTTTTTTTAGGAAAGTGATAAAACATCCACAGAACAGAACGTGGATAAAGCAGAGCACTTTTTTGATCATTCCAGTGTGGAGTGTGCCATTCAGTCTTGCCCTGAATTGTTAAAGAAAGGTCTGTATGTTGTTGTTTTAGAGCATTTGAGTTGATCAGATTTAACATGGACTGTGACTTTCTGCTAGGTTTTTGGCAGTAAGGGTGAGCTCATTTGTAATGGTTCAGTGTAAAATGTGACCACAAGAGGGTAGAATTTTCATCTGTATTTCAGGCACTGAATGGTAGTGTTGCTCTATATCCCAAAATGTAACAGCATTATAGTATGTAATAATTACCGTGAATAATTACCGTGAATTATTGTTCATTAATATGTGCGTTCCCTGTTCGTCATCTAATTCAGATTTTGAGTCCATGTTCCCTGAGGCCCCGTCGACCGGCATGATGGTGGTCACAGTGACTCAGAAAACACAGAATGACATGACGGCCTGGACTGAGCAAGTGGATCAGGAGAGAGAAGAGCTGCTCACTAAAGTGAGTTGATCTAGGTATATAATAAAATTATTATAAACACCATGTATCATATATAATATGATTTTTGTACACACCATGCCTAACTGAAGCTGCTGTCACTTAGTATCAACATAGCTCCTGATTAATTCATCATATTTAGCCCTTCTTTATGTCTTTGTATTGTCCTTGGGCAAAGTTATGTAGCTTTAGATCAATAAAACTCCTTAAGAACGTGTGTGTACGAGAGGCAGAGCTTTGTGACTCAGCAGGTCATGCCTTCGGCTCTCTGTGTTATTTACTGTCTGCTTCACATCACTGTGGAGTTCCTGTCTAATTGGCATGGAGCCATGCTGTAGGAATGCTGCAGGCACTGTATTATTCTCATGCTGTTGTTTGTTTGTGAGCTGCTGCTGCATTCAAAAAGGAAAGATTTATAACTAAGCATGTGCCAAAACAGTGTAAGCAGAACTGAATGGAAGCTCCATGGTTAAAGCCATTCATTATTGTTGATAATTGTGTTGTATGCAGTTTGTTGCAGGTGCAAAGGAGATATGCCATGCTCTCCGAACAGAAGGATTCTGGGCTGATTTCATTGACCCGTCGTCTGGACTCGCAGTAAGCGATATAAACTTTTTAAATCTAAAAACATTTAAACATTTAATCTCTATGTATTTGTATTGCCTTTCTCTCTCCTCAGTTCTTCGGTTCATACACAAACAACATGCTCTTTGAAACGGATGAAAGGTATCGCCATTTAGGTTTTCAGATCGAGGACCTGGGCTGTTGTAAAGTGATTCGGCATGTCATGTGGGGGACGCACGTCTTTGTGGGCACACTTTTCACCACAGCGCCACCCAACAGCCAGATCATGATGAAGCTACAAGGGAACTAAAGTTAATTAGTTACAGATGCTGAGTCGGCTTGGGAACACTATTAATATCAAAACCAAACCTCACCTTTGAGATGATTAGCACAATCAAAACACTTATATCCCGTAATGCACTTAGTGAAGTTGCCCAATGGCTGCTGCTGGAAATGTATATTTATTTTTATAGATCAAAAAGCACTTTTGGTGTGACTTTTTTTTATTTTGGGTGCGTGTGCTACAGAGGGAAGTTCTGTGTCACATGTCCAGCATCTTTCAGTCTCTCTCTTCCTCTGTTGCCTTTCTTCTACTACAGACCTCAAAGGAACTAAAATGTGACCATTGCTCCATTCAAACGTGTATTTAATAATTTTTTGTCCATACATTTTATTTAAAAAGTTTTATTAGTGATTAAAAGCTTTCAGTTTAATTCTGTATTGTCAGATTTCTTCATAGCTGCATGATAGGCACAATAAATAATTAAGGAGTATCACTGGCTGTAATGTTGGTTTATTGTTTGTGTGAACAGTTTGGACCTGATGACCTTTACGTAAAACCATCCACTAATGTAAATGGTTGAGCTACCAAGATATAAGGCCTTCATCACTCAGTAGTGACATGCATTTCAAGTGAGTAGACTTGGTAAATGTATCTAGAGTTAGACTGATAATAAAAAATTAAAGATTAAAAATAAAAAAAAATAATACTGACCCCAAACTTTTGAATTGTAGTATACAGTGCCGTGAAAAGGTTTTTGCCCCCCCCCCCCGTTTTTTTTTTATTTTTTGCATATTTGTCACACTTAAAAGATTCAGATCATCAAACAAATTTTAATATTACACAAAGATAATGCAAGTAAATACAAAATGCAGTTTTTAAATGATTTAATTTATTAAGGGAAAAAAGCTGTCCAAACCTATACCTGGCCCTACATGAAAAATTAATTGCCCCCTCCTGTTAAATCATGAAAGAACTGTGATTAACCACATTATTTTAGAAAGCCGAGTTAAATTTCACTAGCCACACCCAGGCCTGATTACTGCCAGACCTGTTGAATCAAGAAATCACTTAAATAGAACCTGTCTGACAAAGTGAAGCATGCTTAAAGAGCAACGCATCGTGCTGCAATCTAAAGAAATTCAAGAACATGAGAAACAAAATAGTTCACATGTATCAGTCTGGGAAGGGTTATAAAGCCATTTCTAAGGCTTTGGGACTCCACTGAACCACGGTCAGAGCCATTATCCACAAGTGGAGAAAACTTGTAGCAGTGGTGAACCTTCCCAGGAGTGGCTGGTGTAGCAGAGGCTAGCGGGTAAGTGCTGTGCAGGTAAAATCTCACTCTCCTGATCTCAAGAGGTGCACTAGCGACTGACGCTAGAGGCCGTGGCCTTGTTAGAGCGCCCGCCTCCCACGCCAGACACCGCGGTTCGAATCCCGCTCGGAGTGGGGCGAGTAGGACCGCAACACGGGTCTACCAAAATTACTCCAAGAGCGCAATGACGACTCATCCAGGAGATCATAAAAGAACCCAGAACAACATCTAAAGAACTGCAGGCCTCACTTGCCTCAATTAAGGCCAGTATTCATGATTTAACAATAAGAAAGATACTGGGCAAAAACGGCATCCATGGGAAGATTTCCAAGGCAAAAGCCATTGCTGACCAAAAAGAACACAAAGTCTTGTCTCACATTTGCCAAAGAATACCTTGATTATCCCCAAGACTTTTGGGCAAATATTCTGTGGACTGATGCAACAAAAGTTTAACTTTTTCAAGGTGTGTGTCCAGTTACATCTGGCGTAAAACCAACACAGCATTTCATAAAAAGAACATCATACCAACAGTCAAACATAGTGGTGGTAGTGTGATGGTCTGAGGCTGCTTTGCAGCTTCAGGACCTGGACAACTTGCCATAATTGATGGAACCATGAATTCTGCACTCTATCAGAAAATCCTGAAGGAGAATGTGTGGCTGTCAGTTTGTGGCCTCAAGCTCAAGCGCACTTGGGTTATGCAGCAGGACAATGATCCCAAACACACCAACAAGTCCACCCCTGAATGGCTCAAGAAAAACAAAATTAAGGTTTTGGAGTGGCCAAATCAATGTCCGGACTTAAATCCGATTGAGATGCTGTGGCATGACATTAAACCGTTCATTCATGCTCGACAATTCATGCTCGACAATGTGGCTGAATTAAAACAATTCTACAAAGAAGAGTGGGCCAAAATTCTTCCACAGCGATGTGAAAGACTCATTGCCAGTTAATGCAAATGCTTGATTGCAGTTGTTGCTGCAAAGGGTGGCACAACCAGTTATTAGATTTAGGGGGCAATTACTTTTTCATGTAGAGCCAGGCAGGTTTGGACAGCTTTTTTCCCATTATTTCAAAACTGCTTCTTTTTCTTTTTTTTTTTAAACTCAGAATATCTTTTCACGGCACTGTATGTGTAAATATAAATAGATGCATCTTATGTTTTTATGGGTGTAGGCTGCTGATAATTTATTTGTCACAAACACATTTCTGTACATACTGTAACTTACTATAACTATACTATAAAATGTAGTGTAAATTTAAAAAAAAAAAAAAAAAAGTTCTGTGAATTATCATTCTGGGTTTTAGTCTATGGTGGATGTTTTGGCCTTATTAGCTTGAAGCGATCAAAGCTGGCAGCTGCTGTTGTCAGTGTCTCACGGGTGTCATTAGAATTCATTCAGACGCACAATAGATGGACTATAATCATTCTTCTTTAAACTCTGACACTACCATTATTGTAGACAGTTCTTCACTCTCCATTAGCACATGCCTGTCAGTGAATTGTGCTTTTGAATCACGTGGCCTCTCCTTGACACACAAATTCTACAAAGGCTATTAAGTTTTTATTTAAATATTTTTCATTATATTAGTTATGATCATTTGCTTACATTGTTTTTCAGTCCTTCATAGAACATCGTGTCGCAAGCAATTTTATTGTGAGTGCATTGACTCTGTATATACTGTACTATGGTTTTCTTCCTGTGGTAACCGGCATCTGATCTCATTTAAGATATTAAACAAAATCCTGTCATGATTTGTGTGGTAATCAAAGAGTGCGGCTGATCAAAGCTGGGCTGTGTGTGGATGGTGACATGTTTTAGAGACAGCAGTCATCACCCCATGCCTGTCTGATTGAAATGGCTATCAATTAAATGTAATTGTCCTGCTAAAACTTGGTTCCTCTTTGTTCGTTGGATAAGTTCACTCTTTAACTGTTTCACTGAATTCAAACTGTCAAATTGACAACTCATTAACAATATGATTATAATGTCAGCTGGTCCTTTTATCACTCTAAAAGAACATAGTGTTTAAATCTATAAATGACCTTTGTGTTGTGAGGCGTCTGTTTCCGTGTCTCAGCTTCACACATTGTGAAATTGCAGTGCATTGTGTTTCATGTATATGTAATGCAAAACAAACAAAGCTTTATTTTTTTTCGTTTGACGTGTACGTACTGACCTATTGACCAAAAAAATAGTTTTTCTGGTGTAGATTTGATTAACTGTCTCACAGCTTTTCTATTATTATTACTGCTAATGTGTTACAGTTGAATCCAAGTAATATGCACTTAATATAACTAGTCTTCTGCAATTGTTGAGGGAACAAATTAAGCAACATCCACACTTTTTTTAAAAAAAAAACACTTTAAAAAAAAGTGGGGTAAAATAAATGATGTTTATTAAATTTATCAAATCAAATAACTATTTTCTTGTGACATAAATATGAAATATATATTTATAAACTTTATGCTTGACTAAAGCATTTGCATTGGTAGAATGATTCAAATCACAGGAGAAAGTCAGGATCATACATTTTTAATTGGGGTTAGATATCTAGGTCAGACAGCCATCTTGTTGCTTTTCATGAGAAATAAATTATTCAAACAAACCCCCACCCTCCCAACCCCACGTCTTCTAAGAACTTTTTTTTAAGAAATGATATTAGGTTTATAGATCTATGTATTTGATAAAAGTCCTGTTAGATCTGGAAGATAAATCCTTGATTTTTAAGAAACATGCACATATAAATGTATTTACCAAAAAATTCTGTTCATTAATAATAACGACAACAACTGTCAGATGATTGATAGAATTTGGAATTCCCACCAAATGACTAGAATGAGAAGGCATAGTTTTTTGAGTAATGTTGAAAATTTAGTGAAGCATAAGTGACAAGGAAGGACTAAACAATTCAAATTGAGTCAAGACAAAGACGTCAGACACAAGAACTGAAAATACAAGAAATGAAAGTATATCCGCATAAATGAAAATCAGTGCGAGTTGGGTGGGGGGTGTCTCCTGTTAGTAAAGTGACAGCCTCCGCCAGGTCTGCAAAGCAAAGGAAAACCTGGTGACAGAGGTCTGTTCAGACAATGGAACATTCCCATTCGTTATCTGCCAACACTTTCCTGTTTTTAGAAAGCAGCTAAGATTTACATTGGCTTGGCCATGTAGAGATCTGAACCGTCATGCACACCGTTTAAGATTTTTCTCTGCACTGGGCAAACAACGGAAGGTATTTCAGCACTGTATCTCTTGTGGTCATAACTTTTCAAGTTGACCTGTTAACAAAGATTTGAGTTTTTAACTTGTGTCGGGGTGCCATGTTTCTTTTTGTATTGCACAGATCAAGTTTTGTTGACTCAGAAGCTCAGAGTCTGTGTATTTGGACTCAGGGCGAGCATGAACCGAACAGCAGCTGGTGTAATGCCAGACATAATGTGTGCTTGTTCATTCAGTGCTGTATATTCTGACTCATAATCCTTTTAGGCTTCTCTCAGCTGGAATTTCATTGAATTAGACTCAGATTAGAATTTAATGAATTAGAAAACTCATAACGAGTGAGAGCTGCAGCTACACGCACAAAACAGCTGGATCTTCAGAAACAACTTTATTAGACTTTAGCAAACAGTTGATGGTGATCACTGATAATTAGGCTCAAATGCTAATACTTTTTAGAGCAAGTAATTAAATGATTATAATTTCAGTATTCTGTAATATGTAGTAAAAATTTAAAAAGTAATCAGTTTTTCTTTTAGATCTGTCCTTTTGCTCACTTTTTTTGTCGGTGTTTCTTGCAGTGCTGGTCAAGCTCAGGTTTTTGTTGGAATTTCAGAACACCAGAAGCTATTTTTAGGATTGATAATTCATATTTTGGTGTATCCTGAGTCCTTATTCCCCTGGGTCTGTTATCATCGTGTAATTCAGTCATTGTGAAGCTGAAGCTGTGATTGTGCACTTCTCTCAGTCCAGTCCTTCCTCAAGTCTTCCCATCACACCGCAGCAGACTTCCAGTCTGTCCTGTGAGATTTTCCCACTGTCTCCGTCTTCCTCTGAATACAGTTTTCACACTTGCATCTTTATCTGTTGTTGTCTCCACCCTGTCCTGGAAACTGATAGTGTATTCACACACCAAAACAGCAGATACATTTTGTCCAGCATGCATGATTTATTCAGTCACAGATTATTAAATAAATATGAATTACTTTGAATCTACATGAAAGCCTGATGAGATCAAAACTTTGGTCAAAACTACGCTCACCAAAGCTGCTTTTATTTCATCCAAAATACACTGAAGACAGTAATGATGTGAAATTCTGATTCGGTGCTCAAGAAATATTTTATATTAGCCTATTATCAATGCTGAAAACCATGATACAGCAACATTCAAAATTTTGGGGTATGTATGGGGGATAAAAATACTTTTATTCTGCAAGGATGCATTTAATTGTTTAAAAGTGACAGTAAAGACATTTATAATTTTACAAAATATTTCTATTTCAAATAAATGCAGTTCTTTGAACTTCCGAAAAAAAATGTATCATATTAGAATGATTTCTGAAGGATCATGTGACACTGAGTAATGGCTGCTGAAAAGGCATAATTTGATATTTTAAATTGTAATATTCCACAATATTAATGCAGCCTTGGTAAGCATGAGACAAAAATGGTATACATTGAACTGTACCAGTAATCATTGTTATGAGCAGTCTATTCTAAAATCACTATAAACAACTGCCTTATTATCTTGTGCAATATTAAACCTATATTTTTACGTGTGGTTGCAGCCCGATCTCACGGCAATTCGTACATATTTTACGAGGTGGCTAATTCGTACGAATTCGTACGACCTCACTCGTACAAATTGATACGATTTTTGCCTAATCGTACATATTTTACGAGTTACCATTCGTATGAATTTGTACGAATGACCTACACCTAACCCCGCCCCTAAACCTACCCGTCACTGGGGTTTAGACAAATCGTACTAAATCGTACGAGTGAGGTCGTACGAATTCGTACGAATTAGCCACCTCGTAAAATACGTACGAATTGCCGTGAGATAGCGTTGGTGGTTCAGTCATGCTGAACGCAGACAGTTGGCATTTTCCCACAGTAAAGAAGGGCTGCGTTTGTTTCCATTGCTGCTCAATCTATCCCAAAGCTCGGCGGCAGAGTAATTAATCTCAGCATGGCCTTACTGAACAGGATATGCTGCCATGCCGTCCAACAATGAGGGTCATTCTTTGGACTCCAGGCCAGGTACCTGAAACCCAGCCTGCAACAGCTCTTGATCATTAAAAACATGTTACTGCTCATCTGGAAAGTCAGCTCTAGAGCGGAAATTTGACTTTGTATCGGCAGGGAATGAGCCGAGAAACTGGATTACTAAAGCAAGAAGATGAAGGGAGCTTTTGTTTTGACTTGGAAACTTATCTGAACGTCTGTCGAAATTTCTTTTGTTTTTTTTGTTCTTATTCAGTTGCTTTTAAATGCATTTAAAACCCTGCAGCTACTCTGTTGTATTGTATTATCACTTTTCTCTGATAAAGCCAACTTTGTTACAGAAATCTATCTTTCTGCCATCACAACAGCAGATTGTTACTAAATACCTCCATAAGGTTGACTTCATTTTCAACCTGTAGTCCATTTGTGAAACAAGAAGTGAACAAAAGGTCACTGGGTGTTCACATTTGACCTCTGGCACTGGGTTTAATGAGAGCTGTGTTTCCTCTTCTCTGCTGCGTTTCAAACACCCACAACTACAACGTAAATCTGAAAACTCATAAAATAAGACCTAAACCTGTCTAGATAAATTAGGTCAATATTTGAGTGACATGAACCACTGGAGCTAGATACTTATACAAATACCAGCTCTAATTGAGAAGTATGTTTAGGGTATGACTTGATATTAAAAATAAATTATATAAATAAAATATTAAAAATAAATATAACAAATAAATTATATTAATAAAATGATGTTATCTAAATTATATATATATATATATATATATATATATATATATATATATATTTGTGTGTGTGTGCCAAATTTATAAAGTTTAGCTTTGCCTTTCCTTTTTGAGTGGAAAATCAACGGTGGATGTACGGGTTGAAAATGGAATAAAACAGAAATATCTTTTGTCTGAATAGCAAATGTACGCATTATTTGAAGAGAACACTGACAAACTCATTTGATTTATCTTGTTGAATCATGACGTGTGTATTTTAGCCAAAACAAACTTAATTTCTTCAGAATATTGTTTTATGATCAGTGAACAAAACATCAGTAAACATTTCAATTTAATACATACAACACAGGTAAGAGACCACACAAGTATTACCAATGTACTCCAAAGGTGTGATTAAAAACATATCCAAAATTATGTACACAAGAATATACAGGGATATTACAAACAAGAGTAGAAAAAAATATCTACATTTATAAGAAGCCTTGGCACACAATGGCATGCAGCATTCACAATCTTATAAGTATAAAAAGTTCATGCAACCCTATTACAAATCTGTATTATTTTTTTTTATATTAAAGATGAGAGTAAAAACTGATTTTAAAAACCTTTTTATGTACATGTAATGTTATAAATCTGAGCTAATGAGAGCTGATTTTACATAAGCACATTCACAGACATGTTAAATGCATACGACCTCAGATTGTTCGGCCGGGTCTACTCAGGATAAAGGTTTTGTGTGTTTCTAAACTGGCACTAACTGGTCCATAATTACCTGAGTAAAGGTTTTGAGCCCTTCTGTGATCACCATGCCCTTTATATTGTACTGAAGTGAACAAAATGATTTCAGTGAATGTTACAATACTTTTCATAACTCAACAAATGACGGAGAAGAAACAGGAAATAGCTTCATTTACAGCCGGGCACATCGCCTAAACAAATCATAATAACGCCTGAAAAAAATAACACTGTCGCTGCAGACTCAACACTTTTTACTGATTGCACAGTCAGCCAGGAATTATGATTAGGAAATATTACAGTACACAACAATGGACTGACAAATGTGTAGGAACATACATATGTATATATAATTATATTAAAGCCCTTCACTGTAGGCTATATGGACGTTCACTTTCACATGACAATCTGTACACAAGTGCTTTAGGAATACATGTTGCGTTATGACACAAATACACAGTGCAAAACTAACAGAGAATGTTCTTTTTATAGGAGTGAGGAATGCTGGTTCCTATAGGTGCCAAGCCCTTTTCCATGATGACAAAAATACTCTCACAATGAGAGGGGTGGGTGGAAAACTCATGTAGCTTGACCCCTAAAACTATGTTCATACCGTTCAGCTTCCAACAAAAATGGATGATAAAAAAATAAATATCTATACAAATGTATAAAACACAACTCACATAAATTCAAAACAAAAAATGTGCAGGTTTGTGTCAGTTTTGCCATAAATATCCCAATCCCACATCCATCACAAAAAACTGACTATTAGACAAATCCACTCAGCTTGAGTGAAACCAAACATTAGTATACGATTCATAAAAATGCATTCATAGGAAACAAAAAGTCCAAGAACTAACACTTCATTTTGAGAAAGGTAAAGCCCCCAGCTGACTGGCACGAGTCAATGGTTTCCTAAATTATTGATATTAAGGTGTATTCCACTCTGGATGATTGTCTCAGTTAATACTGGGGAGCATCAGGCTGATGATACAGACAGAGAGCAGCAGCATGGGACTCTGTGCTGGTTGAATGCTGTCGTTAATAGGAGACGTTGTGGCAAAGATGGCATCAGTCTCGTTTCGTGGGAGGGGCATGTTACAGATGTTCCCCTCACAACAGGATGTGCACATCTGTATAGAGAAAAACAAACAATAAGCAGAGATTAAGAAAGAGATCATTTGCAAATGTGTTAAATGAAAAACAATCACTGTGATTATAAGCTACTAAGCCTTGCACATGACAAGCGGGGAAAAACAAGATAATGTGGCCACAAATTAAAAATATTTTCTGATGACTTATTAATTTATTGCCACAATTTAACTAAATTAAAACAAGAGGATGAATTAGTACATATACTGGCCATGATTTAACTAAAACAAGGGAACAAAATAATAAAACATGGCCACAAATGAATACTTTTTATGAAAAAATTATATATTTGTATATCTATTTCTTCACTTTATTGCGGGGAAAGCATTTCCTCTGAAGTTTTGTTGACAAATGATTCACCTAATGCGTGAAGTCATGGACACACATCCCAGAGCTAGTGCAAGATGAGCATTTGTGGTTTAAAAGTATATACATTTTTATTTTTTTTTTAGAAAATGACCAATTGTTTTGCTAGATAAGACCTTTATTCCTTGGTTGGGATCGTGTAGAGCCCTTTGAAGCTGCACTGAAACTGCAATTTGGACCTTCAATCCGTTGGTCCCCATTAAAGTCCACTATATTAAAAAAAATCTTGAAATGTTTTCCTCAAAAACCTTAATTTCTTTTTGACTGAAGAAAGAAAGACATGAACATCTTGGATGGGGGTGAGTAAACATCAGGAAATTTTAATTCTGGAGTGAACTAACTTTGGAGATAAGACAAATTTTAATCTCAAATTTCTTACAAGTTTTATAAAAATTTACAGCACTCCTCAGAAAAAAAATTTCTACAAAACAAAGTTGGTGTTAAGTGCTTTGGGCTGAATCTGTTGTTGAAGTTTAATACCATACTTCAGATTAGGCCAGAATGTCCTGGACTGTAATGAAAGGCTCAACATCACCTGTCTGAACATAAACAGTAAACAGTCATTATTTAAAGTTTACCTACAGAGAAAAAATCACTTCAGACAAACACAAATAAATGAAACCTTTCTAACCTAAGAATGAACCTTCGGCTTCTAAATTTTCCCTTTTAGTGTAGCTGTGGCATCTTTACACCGCATTTATCTCTCAATCTGGCCTTCTCACATCTGCCCCCTGCCCTCTGCATAACTCCTGTCCTGTGCTAGAGGTAAAAGGTAAGACACAAAGAGTTCAGGGAGTGACCGGGCGCACCTTTCAGCAAGGATTACTCAAAGAAGGATTACTGAGAGACGGCAGCATAACTCACAACTTTATCTCATCTGCAGCGAAATCACTTGAGAGGATAAATGGATTAACTAAAGAGCTGAGTTTAGTGTCGCTGACTGAGCCATATCCTACAGGCAGCAGAGCCGATCACAGATGTGTTTATCAACCACTCGACATGTTTTCTTTAAGATCACTTCAAGTGGACTGTGTAAAGTGAGATGAGAAGATAAACGTGGATGGGTTTCAGCAGGATGAGCAAAACACAAACTGGACTGGTCTGAAACAAAAGTTACTTGATGTGATGTGAGTTGTATCTCACCTTGTTTCCTTCATAGTCCATCTCAGAGCACCCTGTTTCAAGACAGTCTTCCAGCGCCACACAACGCTTTGTCACCGACACTGTGTTTCCATCCCAGCTCATCTTATGTTGTGTGTAGCAATATCTGCTCTCTAAAAGTTACAAAGGGGCTTTAGTTTTCTCAAAGACATATACATCCCAAAAGACAGCTTTAAATTCTGACTAATAAAGGAGTCAGATTTCAGTGAAAAAGCAATATTCCTCTAGAGATTTTTTGCACCGGATATTGCAGAACTCGCCCTCAGCCACTTTAAAAAAGTGCCCTTGAAGTGCGAGTCTTACAATAACACAATATTGCACCATATTTAAGAACTATGTGGAAATGCTGAACACAACCATATTTGAGCATTCCTGGACATATATACATTCCCTGCAAATGTGCAGATGATCTGCAGCAGCATGCGCTTTACTGAAGGAATGAGTGTCTTTAAGGGGTTACAGCTCCTGAGTCATTAACACACTGCTGTAAATCAGACCTGACACAGCACAGGACTCTTTATATGGGAGGCTATTCATGGCAAAAACATGAACTGAATACATATATGGAGCAACTCGTGGGCAAAGCAGGACCTGAAAAATACTGGCCCAGCTGCATCTTATCAAAGTCCCTTTAAGGCAAGTCATGTCACTCGGCAGCCATCTTTGAAACGCCTCTCGGGCATGAATGGGGAATCATCAAATTCTCCAAAACTGTTCACTGAGCACCAATAAAATCTGACAACAACTGTATCATGAGTGTTGTTTATTTTGCTCAAATAGTGTTTTATAAAAAGCTTATTTCTCGGGCTAGACCAGCCAGTGCGCATACATAGTCCTAGGCACACGTCTCAGAGCGTTGACTGTTTCTATTCGCTTGTTAAGTGGTGACATAAGAAGCGCTGTTTCCGGGTCCAAGCCTCAACTCGCTTCAGTTGAGAATACTACCTCAGCAGCCGTTTATGAGCACTGTTTATTCATATTAAACATTTAAGCTAAACGTTTTCAAACTTATGGTGTACACTACAGTCTCCATGCTCAGAGCGTCCCAAACACAAATACTTTTTATATTTATTTATTTAGATTTATATTTTCATTGTATGGCTATCTGGGATTTCGGTATGGAGTTAAAGGTTAGGATTATAATTTTTTTTGGTAGTATTATATCATATTGTGAGTGTATATTAGCACCTTTTGTTGTTTTCTCGTAGTATCTAATAGAGCGTTTGGACTCGGAAGCGGTGATGCGTGACGTCAGACTTAACAAGCAAATAACAACCGGGACTTCTAACGGCAGCTGCAGTGACGCGCTGACTTTACCGATTAGGGATTGGCTCTTTTGCTCAGAAGGCGGGGCTTCATTCGATAGAGCGGCCATATTGAGCATTGCATTTTTCCCCATTCAAAACTACACAAGTGACACGTCTTGGGTATTCTATAGTCTTTCATCTTATTCACTTCTTCTCTAAACAATCACTGAATGCACTTCAATAGCACTGCTCAGTGACAATAAAGACTATAGAATCAAAGACTATAGAATACCCAAGACGTGTCACTTTGTCTTAAAGAGACTTTGGTGACAATTTAAATGCACCTTCACTGAATCATGATAGATTGTGCCTTGTTTTTGGTTGTTGTTTCACAGAATGACAAAAATACTGTACTTTTGTTTCAAGATACACACTGCAAGATAAAGTGAAATGATGGGTCTGTCAAAGGAATTCAGACTGCTCTGTAATAAGAGAGAGGTAATGGAGATGTTGGTACCTCGTGGACAGTAGAGATCTGGAGCCCAGCGGTTGCATTCATAGTTGTCAGATGCATCTTCACAAGTAAAACATTTAAATCCTCCTGGATATGGAGTTGCTGTGGAAAAACGTATAATAATCAATGTTAACAGAATGGAAATTACAATGGTAAAGCTCATAGTGAAACTGACAAACTTGCATAATTATTATGTGGAACAAAATTTTTTGTTGTTGTTTGTTTTTGAAAGTCTCTTATGTTCACCAAGGTGGCACTTTTTTATTTTATTAATTGTATTAATTCATTTTAAAAATATATTTTAAATAATATATTTCATTTTAGTACATTATAAACAGTAATATAAAAAATGAAATATTATTATAAATTAAAATTGAATTTATTTTTTATTATTATATTTTAAAATGTAATTTATTCCTGTGATAGCAAAGATGAATTTAAGAAGCTATTACTTTTAAAAAAAAATTTATTATTAATTGTGCTGGCATAATGTTACAGTACATTAAGCTTCCTTTTCCACCGAAAAACATTCATTTGAAAAAGTAAGTAAAAAAATATTGATTCTTGCTGTAAGAATATCAGTAGAGTGACGCAAAATATCACAATATTTAAAAAATATATTTTTAATAAATAAATAATAAATTTAAGTTTCTTTCTCTATGGAGCTAGTCAAACATTTTCATCTGACATTATGATTTACATTACAGATTAAATGAAATGAAATATATTGCATTTTTAAATAAATCACACTCAGAGAAATGTTTTATGTATCTATATCAGTTTCATCATCATGACCATCTGCCATACAAACTGAGACACAATCTAATCAAGTGCTCTTCTGCCAGCATTTTGCTGTTATTTCTTAAGTGAAAAAAGCTCTTGGGAATACAGTGTGCTTTTTCTCTTTCTGGAGCTCCTCAATCAAATTATACAGCTCACATGACCAGAAACATCAGTCTCTTTGTTTTGGTTTAAAGTTTTAAGAAGAAAAAACTCTTGTTGACCTCACCCAGCAAACATTTAAGAATCTGATCAAGTGACCATTTTAAACAGACCATTCATTCATCCCTACAGCCCTGATGTGTTATTACTTCTGAAGTCTGTAAATATGCAAACAGAGCTTACTAGTTAGTATTTTTGACCTACACTTGTACTGTTAACTCCCCTCAAATTCTTGTAACTCTTAAGAAAGTGGTCACTCAATAATTAATACAATGATACAACTGACTTTAACCTCTCTTAGATACAGCACGGACTTAAAGAGGTGAGAGAAACATTTTAGTTAAAACAACTGCAAAACATGAACAGTCGGAGACACATTTACAACCATCGGGTGTCTATGTCATTATAAAATTATACATTTCCCCCCACCTAAATCAATATGCATGCCTTGTGTGGGTTTTTGTTTAATTTTTGATGTCAAAAAAGAAGAAAACAAAACAATTTGTAACATAATCCATTGCAAACATGCTTTTGAGTTTTTCAGCTCTTATAATGAGCTGATATTTGATAGTCACCAGCGTTTTGTTGTGCATGTAAACACTCATTGTAAAGTAGTCCTAACTACGCTAAGTAGCTGGAGTGTGTTTTCTGAACGATCTCATGGGGTTGTAAATCCACACTTGCCATCTGCAGTGATGAAACAAAATGAACTCCATCATCATAATAAATCCTCTACATCAATATGAAACAGCTGGATATCAGCAGGTCTCAAAATCGCTGCTGGTACACAACTATTTTGGGATCTCATAAGAACTGATTTGTTTTAACCCGTCTCTCTCTCTCTCTCTCTCACACACACACACACACTCAATCCCCGCTGGGACATTGAGCAGATACGGATATCTCCAGCTGCACACCGGAGAGCCGGCACACAGCTAAAAGGATTTTGGGAGGTCCTGCTCACAGTGATGAAAGAGTTTGGGATTTCAGAGATTAATTCTCTCAACAGAACTGAAACCAACCTCTACTCTCTTCCATTATAGCCAAATTGTACTTGAACATTACCACATGTAACCAATTGATTCTGAGATATCAAGCAGGTACACACAACTGTCCCCTCTCTCTCTCTCTCTCTCTCTCTCTCTCTCTCAATCGACAATTAATTGAAATACATGCTATAATTCATTCAAATAAATGTGGTCTTACCGCACTATTTAATCTCTGTGTCTGATTTGAAACGGGCAGAATGCTAGCGCTAACGAGCCTTAATGACGAAAATAACCGTCATTTTTACCCTTCCGATCAAATATTGCACTACAAAGAGCAATACAAGTTTTAACTTGTCTATAATCCCAAATGACCATGGAATAAGGATTCCCGGGCCGTTGGGGGTTCTTTGCCTCCAAGTCATGCATTAAAATCCTTTAATGCACTGCTAGCCGTTGATTATCCCTTACATATATATCAGTGCTGTCAAATGATTAATCGCGATTAATCGCATTCAAAATAAAAGATTTTGTTTACATAATATATGTATGTGTGCTGTGTAAATTTATTATGTATATATAAATACACACACATGCATTTATTTCAGAAAAATATTTTGTTTATATATTAAATATATTTATTTATAATATAAATGATATGAATATAAATATAGACATGTAAATACATGTAAATATTTTCAAAATATATACTGTATGTGTGTGTATTTATATATACATAATAAATATACACAGAACACATATATTATGCAAACAAAAACTTTTATTTTAGATGCGATTAATCAAAATAATATATATATATATATATATATATATATATAGGAAAATTAGGAATGGGAACATGACGAATGTAATGATTCTGGTTCCACTTCTAAATGGAAAAAGTTCGCTTATTGCATATACATTCTGAAGTATTTATTTATATGTAAATTGTATATACTGTACGTACTGTATTATACAACTTATATTTGTATATATCCAAATGTATCTATATATGTTTCAAGTCAAAGACTGATCAATTGACCAAAAGTGACAGTAAATACATTAATTAAATTCTATTCATCAAAGAATCATGAAAAAATGTATCTTGGTTTCCACAAAAACATAACAGCCCAGCTATTTTCCACACTAATATATTCAAAAGAAAACAATTATTTTAAATTGTAATAATATTTACTGTTTTTATTGTATTTTCAAATAAAAACAGCCTTGGTGAGAATAAGAGACTTTTTTCAAAAAACATTACAATAAATTTACCAACACCAAACTTTTGAACAATAGTATAACTACTGGATACTGTTAAAATGACATAATGCATTCATATTTGTTAATTACTTGATGAATGTTATTAGAAAAATTTACCCATATATTTGATGAGCATAACAGCCATTTTAAGCATTTCAAGACACAAATCAATTGAGGCCAAAAGAAGCAAAAAATCTCGGGCAGAAAAGGCTACACAGACCCATGGTGCCATGGTCAATGCCACATGCTCTGAACAATTGATTTTGCATCAGCTGGGATGGTGGGCAATCCATGAGTTTCAGGGTGGGGCATCTTAACACAGCTGGTATGTCAGCTGAGACGCTGAGTTTAGCTACGGATCACTGGCTTGATGCTCAGCCACTGATACATCCTGGAAAGCCAATTATTAGGACACAATATAAAATCCAGAACACCATATTTGGAATAAATCTGCATTCAGATCCTGAAGGTCTAGCAGCTCCACGCCAGCCTTTAAAGAAGTCATGACTGACAAATGATGTCTGACCCTTTTGATCTTCCAGATGACCCAGGAAAAACATGGATTATATCCATTTCATTTTCAAGGCTTTGGCGGAATCTAAGAAGAAATACTTACTTGAGGGATGGAGAAAAATAATATCTTTTTCTGTGAAGTCCCTCGATTGAACCGCTTTGATGATGGCGGTCAGCATTAGGCCCCAGGCCATGAGAGGCCAGGGTTCCATAGCTGGAGGAAAACTCACATGAGCAGGTACCCAGATCCAACACGTCACCTGATGAACAAAACAACCATTTATTAAAAAAACATACAACCAGGGTCATACGAAACAACTTAACTATAGGCGCCAAATAAATAAACTTTAACAAGTGATTAAAGAAACATCTGCTGAAAATAGAAAGGAAACTCTATAGGATTACAGCAGTTCAAAAGCGGTGTTATCCCTCTCCAGAACACCGGACACAAAGAGGCATGCTTGTTATTCCAGCAAGTGCTTCATTATATCAATGACAATGTCAGCAGTCTGCCAATGTCCTGACCCTCAGCAAAGTGACCCTCTTTAGCCGTTCGTTTTGGTTGTTGGCAGCAGAACAAACATTCGTCTATTGTTTTCAATTACTGAATGCCATGCTCACAATGACATCTTTGACGAACACCACAAAATGGATAGTTATATATTTATAGTCTATTAAATGTGATCAAATTTAATGGAACAGAACATTCATGTGCTTCATGTGGCATATTTTTGATAGATTCTATTAACATTTGCCTAAAAAAATTATGTTTAACATTTTTACTTAAAAGTAAAAATAATCAAATTTCATTTTCACTATGCACATTTATTTAGCCTAAAATAAAATAGAATTAAATTAACACAGGTTGAAAAGTGAGAAGGATCTATGCTGTTTTTTGGTGTGATACTATAATAAGCCTAGAGAAAAGCACATGGCTTAAACACAGAGCTCTGTGGTTTACATTACTGAAACGAAAGCTGGGGCAGATTACACATTTTTCAGAAGTACTTGACTAAACGGCTTTGTGTGTTTTCTTCAGCGAGTCAGATGGCGAGCCAGCCAGTAATCAATCCATTCATTTTGGTGAATCAGTTTCTCTAACTTTGTTTACAACTCACAAATTTAATTCCCTATGGAAAAAAGCTGACTCATAAATCCTAGCATGAGAACGCTATTCAATTTACTCTCAACAAAAACGGTTTGAAATGGATCCCACTCTTTTTGTAAGTTTATGAGTTTATATTTTAGTCATCAGGCATATCAGCAAATCAGAGCACACTTTTCATGAGATATTTGCTTAATTTACAGCATACCAGACCAAACAGCTCCTTGACTTGTAATATTAAATGAAGACAAACAGCAATAAAGTTTAAAGGTTTACATTGCAAGTATTGTTGTTATTAGGATTTGATATTTAAGCCTGAAATTGCCATTTTTCTTTTTTTTTTTTTCATCTCCATCAGTTTATTCACTTACAAATCTGAACCTGGAAGGCAAGAAAGCACATCTTCAAAGCATAGCCAATTTTTGCTACTTTCTGTGGTTCATTAATAAGGATTAGACCTTCATTTGATTTGGAAAGTAATTCCCATTTAATCAAGAGCAACAATCCCAGCATATCTCTGTGAACACAGATGTGTAAAAACCAAAACCCTTAGGACTGTTTTTTATATAAAAACTAAAGTAATAATGATAATAGTGATCAATTTTCTTTTTTCTTACTCTGGATCCATTCAACATCAATAAAAATCAGTGCAATCAATGTATTAGTAGGCTACTACTAAAGACAGTCACTGATAAGAGTCCCTAAAGTTATACATGTCATAATGGCTTTCCTGTCTAAGGCAGGAAAAACAGATTTCCTCACGTTTATTGTGTTAGCCATGCTGGTTTCAGAAAAATGATTAAACAGACCGACACCGGGCAGCCTTGAGCTCCTGTTGCTGTGTAGCTCCTGACCTCTCAGACAATGTAGAGTGGCACAGCACAGCCATGTTAGAGAGCATCAGGTTTCCTCAAAGTGATCCTTTTCACCGCTGAAGGTCTAAGGCGGTATTGAAAAGGAGTACAGAAGTACATATCGGTTTTCGTTTTTAGCTGCAGATTGGTCCCACAAGCTGTTCGTCGACTGAGAATGTCAACAAACAATTTAAGTATGTTTTGACACACCTTTGATAAATGTGGTGACCTCTATAATAAGTTAAGTCTGAAGATAATGAATTGGATTTTCCCCTGGGCTTTCAGTATTATATTAGTAAGAACTTAACACATGGAAATGTGATTCATGTGGATGCTGAACAGAGATATCAGATGCAGAAGTATGGTGATAAATCTTCAAATGAAACAGCCAGGTGTTATGATGAATTAAATGTAATTAACTTAATGACACATTTGTGCAATTGTAGTTTCTACAAAAGAAAAGATTACAGGGATAGTCCATGCAAAAATGGAAGTTCTGTCATCATTTATTCACCCTCATGTTGTTCCAAACCTGTAAAACTTGTTTTCTTCAGGAGAACACAAAAGGAGATAAGTGTTCATGCTGCTCTTTTCCAAACATTGAAAGCAAATGTAAAATCAGGGTCAGTCAAGCTCCCAAAAAATTAAAACATGCATCATAAATCCAGTCCACAGAAGACTTGGAAAATAGCACACATGTCATATGGACTACTAAATGATTATTTTATTGTGATAAAAAAAAAAAAAATCTCTCTGTTCCACAGAAGAAAAAGGCTTGAAGTAAATGACAACCATATGTAATGTATCTGACTATATCTACTATATCTAAATATATATAACTATAAAGGTAGATATATACGTTAAGTACATTATCTGGCCAACTAAAAAATCTCACACTTAAATAGCCAATACAAGAATGTTTATTGCATGAAAAACTTGCTTAACCTCATTTTTAGCCTAGATAGAGAATGCCTGCAGGTGAAATAATCTGAAGGTCTGATAAAATCACCCTTGATGAGACTGTCACATGAAGAGGGAATGAGTTAAGTAAGGAAAGCCCAGAATAACAAAAAGGCATCCTACTGATAAGAAAACATTTAGTTTCAACACACAGGTGTCCTCAGACCAGAGTCTTATTCAGCTTTATCTGTTATTGGGGAGTCTAATGTCAAAGACTATCAAGCAACAGCTGTCCAAGCCACAACTCTGAGAACATGGGTGATAAGAGATCATTGTTAATAATAATAATAATAATAAATGTAAATCAGCATATTAGAATGATTTCTGAAGGATCATGTTGCACTAAAGACTGGAGTAATAGCTGCTAAAAAAATTCAGATTCGCCTTCACAGGAATAAATTACAATTTTAAAATATATAAAATATATTTTAAAAATATTTAAAATATATTAACATACATTTGTGTGGCACTTGCTGTCCAGCAGACATTTCTTCATAATTATTTTAATAATTTAATTTCAAGCGTTGACATTCTAATCACATTAATGACAACTGCAACTCATGCCAGTCAAACAAGTGAAATATTTAATTTAAATACTTCAGTTTCCAAACAAGGCACATAATAATTACTCTGACATTCAAAGGCAACCTTCCAGACCAATCAGGAAGTGCCTGAGGTTGAACTTCAGTGCCCCAGCTCCTCTAAAGCTTTGCCAGGTGCCTGCCATGAGCAATACCTGTCATCAAAGCCTACACGCCTGCGAGTCGCTCTGGAAAATGGAAACTGCGGTTGTCGGTTTGTTTAAGCAGACTATTCTGTTGTTTGGAGAGTGTTGAAGAGGATCACGCTGCATTAAATCATAACTGGAGAGCAAACACTTTAGCACAACATGAACCTGGTTCAGAAGCAAAATGGCCTTTTGCACTTGCTTGATTTTGTCTGTACTGCTTCCAAGGCATTTCTGACCCTCTTAAAGGGGTCATCGGATGCCCATTTTCCACAAGTTCATATGATTTTTTAGGGTCTCAATGAAAAGTCTATAACATACTTTGGTTAAAATTTCTCAATGGTAGAGTAAAAACACCTTTTTTACCCTGTCAAAATCAGCTCTGTTTTCAGTAAGCAGTTTTTAGTCCATGTCGCTTTAAATGCTAATGAGCTCTGCTGACCCTGCCCCTCTCTTCTGTGGAGTGACGAGCAGACTGTAAACTTCAGCCGCGAAACCGGCTAACTAGCACATTATTAGGAAAGGCGATTTGCAAAGATTCATAAAAAACCCTTATACTCACTTCTTCTGTAGATGAAGCTGGATCATGAATGATTTGCACGAACATAGACACATTTAGGCAGATCGGGGATCAGCGCATTCACTTCAAGCGAAAGTAACGTTAATCCTCTGCGTCTTCAGTGGCTCGGGAGTAAATGACGACTGCTATATTCATTATTACATCCAACAACAAAACACCTCAATCACTTAATCGGAGACATTCTTGTCTTCCCTGCACCGGAGTCGATACAACGGCAGACTGATGACAGCTCACTCAAGGCGGGTCTAAGGTAAGATGGCCTTGTCAATCAACTATCGTGGGAGAGGTCTGTACAGAACTAGGTCTGACAGGAATCTCAGAACAGCCTGATTTGAGAAAGGGGATTTTAAAATAGGGATTTAAAAAAAACCACTGGGTAGATTTTTATCATTATAGGATGGATGACACTTCCAACACACATTTATGTTCAAACAACTTGTAAAGTGAATTTTGCATCCGATGACACCTTTAATTAATGCAAATGCTTTTCAGGCAAAAGTTACTAAGAAGAGATAAATATGTAAGGAATAATTGATGACGGGCCATTGAATTATTAGAAAAATAATGCACACCCGCCGTTACACTTCGGGTGTGCATTATTTTTCTAATAATTCAACAGTCCGGAGTCAATTATTCCGCTTATACTATGGTTGCCACACCTCAACACATCGATGAGATGATATATTTCAAGGGATTCGTCCGGTTTTGTACTTAAATCGCTATTGTGAGTAGGATTATTTCTTCCGCATCTCATTCATCGCCTCCATTGCTAATTCCAAAACGTCATTTTAGACCTAGTAACTGAGGCTTGAGCCATTGATAGCAGACAAATGCAGCTAACAACTAAGTTATGAGAGAGAGACAGAGAGAAAGAGAGAGACTGAGCGTGCGTGAATTAGCCTACCCCTCTGAGTTTGTCTCTCATCAGTGTTCGGCAGCAGCGTCCCTACTAGTGAAACTCTGAGTTCATTTTCCTCATGAACAGTGCTGTTGTTACCTCGCTTCGCTTGTGAGAAATGTCATGTACTTTTAAGTCGCTAAACTATTTACTGACAAAGTCGTCAGAGCAGCGCTAACAACATTAGCGCGTATGTTTTCATGTGTGTGACCTTTTGAAATAACTGAAATCATTTGGCGAAGTGATACGGAACTGTAATGCGGTCGAGAGCTGCCTGGAACTACGTTCGCCCATGCGTTTCCCTGAAAATAATTGCACACCTTAGAACGTTCGTCAGCCAATCAAATTCAAGTATTCAACGGCCCCGTAGTATAAGTGTCCATATACAACCACTGGTACATTTAAACATCCCCTTTCAGTAAGATTAAACATAAAATTATACATAAAATTGTCTTCACTTCCTGTCTCTACAATATCCATGTGCATTAGTCTATGATATTAACACATCTGTATACTGTACTACATTAATTTACAACTACAACAAATGTTTTCCATCAAATGGGGACCATCTACTGTTTGATTACCAGCATTCTTCAAAATATCTTCTTTTAAGTTCAACATAAGAAAGAAATTCATACAGGTTTGGAACAACATGAGGGTGAGTAAATGATGACAAAATTTTCATTTTTGTGTGAACTATTCCTTTAAGTATAAACTTTCAATCTCAGATGTGTTCTGCTAAAATGAAATAATAGAAACAAATGAGACATTTGTTGAAAAATACTACCGTTTAAAAGTTTGGGGTGGGTATGGTTTTTTTAATCTTTTATGCTCAGAAAGACTAAATTCATTTAATCAGAAATACAGTAAAAACAGTAATATTGTGAAATATTATTACAATTCAAAACCTATTTTCTATTTGAATATATTTTAATGTAATTAATTCCTGTGATGGAAATAAAAGCAGATTTTTTCAGCAGTAATTACAACAGTTTTCAATGTCACATGATCCTTCAGAAATCATACTAATGTGCAGATTTGCTGCTCAAGAAATATTTCTAATTATTATCAGCGTTGAAAACAGTTGTGCTGCTTAATATTTACAGAACATTTACAGATTTATTTTAAATAGAAAGCTTTTGTAACATTATACATATATTTACTATCACTTTTGATCACTTTATTGCATAGAGCTGTACAAATAATGTGGATAGTAAAGTTTAGATTATTTGGTCTATTTTGTAAGAAATGTTTAAATCTATATTGCAATTTCTGATGTTTTGGCTGAGCCACTGTTGAAAAAAAGAACAATTCACTCCAAAACATGCAACATTAGTCATTTGACTGCATGTATTATGCTACTTTTAAAGCAAAAGTGCTAATTTTAGTGTTTAGCACCTGTGATACACCATGCAAGAATGACTCTCTGAAAGCCTGATTTCCCCTCTGTACAGCATGATCTCATTACTGCAGGTCACTGGCTGACTCAGACCCAGCAGGGTGAAGGAAAGAGGCTCCCAGCAGGTCAAGGGCTCTGGAGTTCCTGCCTGAGCCACTGCCAGGTGAGTAAGACTAACTCAGGTCAGAAACACGATACTCTGGGTTGTGAATCGGCCTGTGAATGGCAGTCGCTCCCATTAATGGAGGGAAAGAAATGCAAATCCTCTCTTGTGACTTCCAAAACTTGTTGGACCAGATTTCACACAGGTTTGAGAAGTGAAAGGAGAAGAGAGGCAAAGAAGCCACAAGCTGCAAGTTTTCGCTTTTTTCCAGTCTGCCACAAACACCTGAATCTCAGTATTTCATCTAGAAGGAAAACATTATACTAGAAACTGCATTATACAAGAAGTTGATATTACTCAGGACAATAACACAATCCTTATCTATGCCACGAATAGAAAATAAACAAAAATATTGCATAACATATTCAAACCAGTTTATTGTAAAGCTAATTTCCTTGGAAAACAAGAATGGACAATAACACAGATGAAGCTGCACATCTCCATTCATTTGAGAGAGCACAATGCAATCTCAACAGAGCCAAATGGCATCGAGCAATGCCTCTGCCCTATAGTGCACCCGGCCAAAACCAAAGGAGTCACATTGGATCAGAATCACACACCAGCTAATTGAAATCCTACAAGCACACACACATACTTATCCGGCACTATTCGTTTGAAGTGGTCCAGTTCAGCTGTATAATTTTTAATCCCCTCTTCAGTCTCTTGACACATTCAAAGATCCAAGGAATCGGTCATGTAGCGCAGAATAACACAATGTGAAATCAGCTTCACAATGCTGAGTCTCTGTTTAAAATGATCACTGTTGGATGTTAATGTGACACAATATGCCATATGCTGCATGCATAAGTTTAGGGGAATAAATTTTCATTCATACAACATTTTAATATTTTTGGGTGGACATGAAGTCAAAATGTCAGTCATACAACTTTCCTAATGTAATAATCCAGAAGAAAGCACCAATAAAGAATTATTATTATTTTTTTTAAATGAGTTTGACTATTAGTTTGTTATTATTATTTAAAAAATATTTATTAAATATTAATTTTTATTTAACAAAGGGTCTCCCTGCATGCTTATATATAATGTCTATATCTATGCTAATTTTATTTCTATTTTAGTTTTAGTTATTTTAATATATCTAGTTAAACTAAATTAAAATACGAAATGCTGCCTTTTTATATTTTACTGTACTTCAGTTAATGTTTATTTTATTTCAAGTAATGATTTTTTTTAGTTTTAGTCTTTGATTTAGTTAACTATGATAACCCTGGTGAGTAAATAATAACAGAATTTTTGTTTTTGGGTGAACTAGCCCTTTAATAATCTTTTTCTATTATGATATGTTTTCTCAACAAGTTATTGATTCATCTGTTTTGCTCCTGTAGATTTGAGTTTAACTGATTCAGCTAGAACTGACTTCGGCAACAGCATCTCTTCTCTTCCCTTCATCTTTGGGTTCGGTGACTCCGCTTCTTAAAACTAGGAAAAAGACTTGAGCTCTTTGTAGGGTAGGGCAGATACAATAATGTCTTGGCGTGTGGGGGGGTCAGACTGAAGAAGGGATAAAATATCCTTGTGGCAGCTGTAGAAAACCAAGTGGGTGGGGTAAGTTTGATTCCCTTAAACTTTGGGCCAGCAAAAACCATAACAGGATAAGAGGGCAAACGGGGGCTAATTAGGAATGTTCATGAAAGGATTTGCTCCCTCTTTTGTCTTTGGGGCTCAGATGGCAAAACCTCACATTCTCCCAACAAGACATTTACACTCCGTGATCACGGACAGAGTGTGACTGAGTTTAATCAGATGGGGGAAAACACTCTATGCTCTCAACTATGAGGCTTTTGTGCATGTTTACATGTAAACATCTACGGTTCAGACATCATTGAAATATTTCAGATCACCTGGAGCTTGTGATTCAGTCAACATACCATGTCAAAGAACATCAGTAACATAAATCGCCCAAACATAACACCACTATGTCTGTTCAAGGTCTAAATGACAGGAATAAGATGGCAGAGAGGTGGTTGTGGTTGCATGAATAAAAAAATAAAAGGTCTTGTCATCTTTTCAATCAAAAAAGTATTCGCCTATGTTTTTGCAAAACAGACAACCTGTGGAAAGAATCCACCCATGAAGAAAAAAAAAATTGTTGTGTAAACATAAAAGGTTTGAGATGGCAATCAAAAACATACCAGTGAAAAACCTCTACAATTAGGCATGGGGTTTTGAAGCTCATGTTTGCAGTGAAAGTGGGATGACAGGATTGTATTTACAAGGAAATTCACCTCAACTTTTGCCATTGAGTAATATCAAAGAACATCAACTAACAAAAACAAAAACAACAGAATAAAGAAATCAGTGTATACATTCCTTTTTTCAGAAAATGTCCAAGTTATTAAGGTTAAAAACAATGTATATGCTTGCAATGTGAATTATCTGCAAGAATCCAGCCAAGCATTCTCATGGAAAGAAAAAAAAAAACTTCAAAGGAAATGGAAAAGCTCTGGAGGCATGCTGAGATAGTATCTGCTGCTGATGCTGAGGAGGGAGAAATGTACCCTACAAGACAACACCAAGATTGACTGCATACATATGGAGTTCAAAGTGAAATGGCAAAAATAGCAGCTTAGGCATGTGGATGTTATGCCTTTGTTTTATTTATTTATTTGTTTGTTTAACCACTATACCGTAACACATGAGAGGGGAGAATCTACATTTCTTCCAGTCACAAACAAGATTATGACACTCATTCAGCAATATACAGGACGTATAGCTTCCCTGAGAAAAAGGACTGCAATCACTTTGTGAGGAAGTACAATAATTTCCTTCTGCTGAATCCTTCTTAATGTTTAATTCTTTTGTATGTAAACCTAAATTTATTTTATTTCTAGGTTGATGTTTAAAAGTTAGCATTTACAGTAGTTGTATTAAATGCAATATCATGATCAAGCTGAACAGAAAATCTTATAAATCCTGAAAATGAATATTAAAAATTTTATAATAATGATGATAATAATAATAATAATAATAATACAGTTTTACAGATTCTTTTAAATGTTTTATGGTATTGAAATATATATCTGTATTACTATATATTACTGGTCAATGGTTTGGGGTTATTCAGACTTTTTTCATAGCGTCATCGTAGGCTGCATTTTTTTGATCAAAAATACAGTAAAACCAGTAATACTGTGAAATATTACAATGCCATTTTTCTATTTGAATATATTAAACTGTAATTTATTCCTGTGATGACAAAGCTGAATTTTATTACTCCAGTCTCCAGTGTCACATGATCCTTCAGAAATCATTCTAATGCTGATTTGCTGCTTAAGAAAATAATAGTATTATTTTTTTCAGGATTCTTCGATGAACAGAAAGTTCAAAAGCACAGCATTTATTTAAAATAAAACTCTTTTGTAATCATTTAAAAGTCTGTACTGTCACTTTTGATCAAGTTAATCGGTCTCTGTTGAATAATGAATGAATGAAGTGCTGAAAGAAATTCTTGATTTCATAATAAATACATTTCAAAATATATCTCATTACACTGATATTGGACTACACACTGACTGAGGTGAATGAGCCTTGTTGTTCAAATCCTGGTACAAAGTGTATTAACAGACTACATATAAATCTTCACACACAGACAAAAGATGGCAGCAGCTTCACTACAGGGTGCAAAAAGGCCTCCGTAAGACAAATCGGATACATCTGTTCAGTAAAATATTCAAATGGGGTTCAAGAGCAGCTAATTAGCATCAAAATCTGCCAAAGCTCCTTAACACCACACAGTTTTACATAGTCCTCTCTGACCAAATTATTCTCCATAGTAACTTACCTTAAAAAATACATATATCATGCCGTAAAGCTAAAAAGAGTTGAAAATGAAATTAATGGAATAATGGGGCGTAACATGCAAAAATAACAGATGCATTAAGAGCACCGGGCGCCTCAGGCAGACTAGCACTGGCTCAGTGATAGCGATCTTTGCCTGGTCACTCGTGCAGTTAACGCTAAACAAACTTTGCTAAATAATTCAAAATGAGCATAAGTAATGCACAGCGTTGAGGGATTCTCCCTTACGCCCCGATGAACAGCGTTTGTTATGTATTCAGCCCAAAGAGAAGTGTCATTATCCAAAGACCATCACCTTTTGTCAAGTTCCTCGACATGGTGAGGGGAAACAAAGGGGTCAGATGAAGCCATCGCTCTGTCTTCTGCCTCACCGTCCCCATTGAGATGGCACTCTGGGTAATGGAGAGTCTGATCAGCACATGGAGCACTGAACCCCCTCCCCCACTACGACACGGGACGCTTTATCATACCTCTGATGGTCACGCAATGGTAAAAAGGTCATATATTGTGGGTATTACAAGATTATTTAAAAAAAGAGAAGCTCCTGACATCCAGAGTGACTGCAAGCAATAATACTAGCATGTGTTTAACTATTCAAAAAGAGTAAATGAAAAGATAAATCCAGATACAGCACACAGTAACATCATTACATGTAGTGCAAACCATTAACATGATCCAAGAGATTCAAAACACACCACAACGACCAGATTGAACATTCCCGTGACATTCCTCCAGCCTGCACCATGCCGTCAGAAACCACCCTCATACATCGGTAATAAAGGCCCATATAATTCTAAATGCTTCCATACCCTTGTCATTAGAAGGTCTCAAATAACACCTTTCAGTTTCTCGGCTGGCCATCTGAAGAAACACCTGCCCCGGCTCTAACATGTTATCAGGTGTTCAACTGTTTCTTGGGGTCAGAGGGCATGCAAATATGTGGGCCTTCCTGTCACAAATGTCTATAAGGGAAGGTAACCACTCAAACAGAGTGAAATCCACAAACAGTTTGACAGGTAAGGCTAATCCATCAAACCCTAACTAACAAGATGTCAGATTTCTCCATCATTCTTCGAAGCAGAGTTATTAACAGGGCTCAATAATACGGATGGTCTGATTACACAGAGCCGGTGTGAGAGAGTTTCAGGCCAGTTGTGGATATGTATTAATACGATATTTGCATAAAAAATGTGACCCTGTCTGTGAAAACCCAGCTAAATCCATTTTTTGTGTGATTTACTGTTTTATAAAATCATCCTTCATAAGGTAAAGAACATTCTGTGAAAATGTAACCTTGATATGTTTAATATTGACTGAGTAAGACCATGTCAAAGATTGAAATCATAGTGGAATAAATGGTTGAATCCAAACTTTGATTGATATATATATATATATATATATATATATATATATATATATATATGAAGCATTTTAATATGACTACAAATTATATATATATATATATATATATTACTTTTGTTGTGAGGTTACAGTGGACATATAGTCAGGGCAAGTAAAATACTACTACTACTACTACTACTACTATTAATAATAATAATAATAATGTATATTGCAAAACAGCTCTGCACTCTTGTTTCTCTTTCTGTCACTCTTTCAGTCACTATAGTGCTGTAAATGTTTCAGTAAAGTCTTGCACTTAGAGCTTGCTAATTAGCTGCACATTTAATTAATCATAAAATAAGTCTGACCCTTTTCTGAAAATTAAAACACGACTGAGCGTCTATTTTATAAAACAAAAAATTACAGTCTGTCTCTCATATTTCCTAAGCTTTACTGCTTTGTATTATGCAAACAGCTCATGAAGTAAATCTCTTCAGTTTATATTTACAGAAAATAGCATATAAGACGCAGCATATGTGCATGAGATGGTCTTGAGTTACACCACCCCCACCAAGATAAAGTGAACCCAGGAGAACTAATGGACGATAAATCTGATGCGTGGGCACTGGGATTTTAAAAACGAAGACAAATGCATTTTTCACGCTGGTGAGGACCCTTTCATTTCTTAAACATTTTCTTCTTGAATTCATTGTTCTGACCGTGTCCCTTCAACCAAGACTGCATCCCCACCA
The DNA here is from genome assembly GCA_021397915.2 of Tor tambroides. Taxonomy (NCBI): domain Eukaryota; kingdom Metazoa; phylum Chordata; class Actinopteri; order Cypriniformes; family Cyprinidae; genus Tor; species Tor tambroides. The sequence continues at coordinate 221,726 of JAFVLL020040132.1, read as the reverse complement.
CAAAATCAGACCGTCTACAGATGGGCTTTAGACACACATCACTCTATAATTCCATTCTTCCTATGCATGTTTGCAGGAGACAATGCATTTCCTTTGCCCCTGACTGGAAGAGACTATAGGCTTTGGTGTATTCAACACTGAAAATTGCTTTATTGATGTACTATATGATTTTAAACCAGTACTGGTAAGACTTGTATAGATCAACATTATGCAATAGTTAGCATAAACTAATACTTTCACATCATATATTAATCTCAGTAATGGTTATTATCTACATACAATATACACTATACATATTTAACATTTAAATTATAAATGATAACATTATTTCAAGCATTATAATCTAATACTAAGTATAAATTATCAAAAATACGTAACAAAATTAATTAAACATAAAATAGTAGTAGTGGTAGTATGAACAACAAAAATAATAATATGATTAACACCTATATGATACACCTATATTAATAAATGCTACAAAAAACTATTGTTCATTTTTAGTTCATGTTACCTAAAGCATCAACTAATGTTAATGCATATAATACTGCAAAACATTCCCATGATATTCTTGAATTCGAAGGTAAAGAGAATGACAGTATGCTTTACTACAGTACTTTCACTTTGCATTGACTGAAATGGTCTTGGTCGCTGTGATTTCATCAGGGCTTTACCAGTAAGAAAAGGGCTTTCCACCTCAGCTGAAATGTTTTGTCCTGTCTGATATCAAAGGAAGCTTGGCTCATAAGTAACTCGATGGAGTTCCTCTCGCTGCCTGCTAAGTGAGAATATTTCGCAGTGTTCCTTCCCGTTGCGTCCTTGGCTGCCTGTGTTGAGTCTGTACTCACACAACCCCTGAACAGACTACAGATAAAAAGCGCTTCAGACTATTTTCTGCGCTGAAAAATCTCACTGTGGAAATGAGCATGGAGTCGTTTATCTTCTCCAGCCCCACGCAGGTGCATTACAACTAAATGAGATTAAGCATCGGCTCTAGAAAGAGAAAAACAACAGTCCGGGCACGTTCATCAAAAGGTCATTGAAATGAGAAGATGAGATTCTCATGGTCGGTCAACATTGGGCATTGACTGTGAGCCAAAAAACATTCATCAAAACATTTTTGTATTACATACTGCATAATAAGCAGCCTACGTATTTGTATTGGATATGCAGAGAGCAAATGGAAAGAAGCAATGTATACGTACACACTGAATTAACCACTCCTACAAGCATGGCAAACACAAAGCTGCACACAACGCTCCATCAAGCCAAGGGATTGACCCATATCAAATAAATCTGCCTCGTTCCTAAAAAAAAACATGCACTGTTGCATCCATGCACCTGCTGCATATTTTAATATGAAATATTATAGATCCATTGTTGTGCATGTATTCACACTAGTAGATGTAAGAGCGCTTCATTGCTGATTAGTTCCATATAATATAGTACAAATGCATGACACTGAACATTCCTGGCATAAAATCAGGGTGGGCAGGGAGGGTCATTCCTGACCTTTTATAAATGCAGTGAATGGCAGGTCACCACTTGCTTTTGACAGAACGTCAAAATACACACATTTAATGAGAATGGAATATAACATGCTTTTTTGGCCAGCACTGTATTAAAGACATGAACAGATTTAAGAGTGCAATTTACAGTGAGCTGAATTTCAACCCCTTTGTATTGAACTTATATAATGTAAAATATCAATGATGACTTTTGACAGGATGATCATTGTGTTTGACCTTTGAAAATGGCATTGTCTTACTTTTGCACTCCTTACTAATCTAGGCTAAATTTAATATAAATGTAATAATATATATATATAACTTTTTTCTTTTCTTTTTTTGTGACAGGATGTTTTACAGTTGTACTATACTGTTCTTTATGTCACTAAACTATATAATGGTAATATATAAACCTATTAAAGCAATTTTAATCTGTTTGTCCCTGTAAAATTTACTGGAAGGAAACAGGAAGACAATAAATGGCCACATGATAATTTGTAGTTCATAAAAATGCCTCTTCAGCAACAGTAGTCAATAATAAATACAGAGCACAGTGTTACCCACACAAAGACAAAAAACATCAGGCTATCATACAACACGAAAATAATGCAAGAAATATAAACTAAATAACCTATAAGGCAACACAAAACACTCACAACACTCACATATTTACATAGCAGATTACATAAGAAGAAACTAACTTAAATTCTAAACAAATATGAAGGGAATTCTGGGACTGCCCCATTCCCCATAAATAAATTATTGGTAAAATATTATTTTTACCAATAAAATATACATATTGCATTCTACATTATAATCCACTAACATTTTTACAATATTTAGCAGTAAAATTAAATATTACAAATTTTAAAACGTAGCATATTTTATTGTGTAGTATATCGTAAGGTAATAGTTCTGTCATCTCAATCATTTTTATCAATTTTAAAATTCTTTTTCGTTAAAATCCCTAACATTTTTCGAACGTAAATCACCATTATAATCAGAAGCGTTTGAGTCTAATTGATTATAATGCAAGCGTTCTAGTTTTGACGCAACGCTGTCAAACAAGCTGCCGCTGTTATTTACTGTTTACTATCTTTCTGCTGAGGTGGATTGAATGAAATGCATTTTACACCAAAAAAAGAACTCTTCTAGAAATGAAAACATGACATTTGTTCAGATTTTAAAAGGTGTGCTCCGTCATGCATTAATCCAGTCGCAGCAGGTCAAATAAAAAGATTACAGCTACTTACCGAAAATGATTCAAACGACTGTAGTCAAACTTTTAGCACGGCAGATGTATCCCTGTATGGCAAGAACCGAAGAGAGTCACGTATATCAATAGTGTCCTTTCAGTTGTCTGTACCCATGACACGTCCGAGCTGAATCCCTGTGAACTCAAAGGTTCCTAAAAGGCGGATGAGACGCTCGGCTGCGCCTATCAGAGGTCGAGAGGAGGCGCGTCCCGATGGATCCACACACACACACACACACACACACACGCTGTACTGGGTTTTATTCACACTACCTGGAGCCTTGGATAAAATATCTGGTAATGTAGATGAGTTATAATCTTTACATTATAATAAATAAATCCACTGCATCCATTTTTATCCTACTTTAAGATAAATCCACATTTCATCGGTCAGGAAAACGTTCAGTCGATGGTTCTATTTTAAAGCCTTTTTGTGCATAATATGCGCGCGAACTGACTTCTGCATCTGCATAAAAACGCTGACAGCCAAAAATGCCGTTTAGATTGGCAGTTCACTAAGAGTCTTTTCAGTTGGCCCTCTGCTGGTGATAAAACACAGTAAATGACTGTGAAATGTCAAATCAAACACTTCCTCTCAGTGAACCTAAACCAGCTTAACTGTTGACAAAAAGAGACTTATAAATGGTTATAAAGGCCCCTCACACATAGGGCAGAGTCTATAGAACCACCTTGAACAAAAACTTTTGTCTAAAAATATATATGTGACACTTTCAGAGATTCTCATTGGCTACATAAATCTGCAACATTTTAAAAATGACTAAATATTATACTAAACTGACCTCAAAATCAATCTTCAGTGACTGTACACGATGACCTCTGGATCAGGAAAATTTACCATATAATGGCAAACAAGCAATCAGGAAAATGCTTTGATTTAGTTTTGGTTTGTTGCTATTTACTGTTTTGGGAGAAACACTAAATAGGCCCTGGAAGAAAGTACCCTAAATCTAGGAAGTTAACAGATCTATACCCAGATAATTCACATTTACAGAAGTGATTCTGTAAGTAAAAAGAGCAACAGATCTACCTGCAGTAAGCGTATTAATATCGAGCTCGAGCTATTGTCTTTGATGGCATCCAAGTTGGTATCTCCTGAGTCTTGTAAACCTGCAAGCAAACATTATTTGTGAGGACGAGTAAAAAGCTGTGCAGGGGGTGACCCGTAAAGCAGGGAGCATCACAGACCCCCTGTCACCGCTGTGCCTTTGAGCAAGACCCTAAACCCCGGGTAGCTTCAAGAGGACTGTCTCTGTAATTAGTGCACAGTGAATCACTTTGATTAAAAGCGTCGACCTCACACATTACTATATCATGTATGCATGCAGTAAATATGCCTTGCTTAACTTGTTATTAACTAATTGCGTGCTAAAACTCCAAATATTATATGCACTGATGTCATGAATAGGTTGTAAAATGCTCCATGCCTCAAAAATCCAAAATGTTTCCCCAAGGCAACAATTACCAACTTAAAGACAGAGAGCCTGATGAAATGTGACATGCACATGAGGAATGAAGATAATGTGGCATGCAGAAATCAGTAAAACAATAAAACAAGCTGTTTAGACTTATAGGCAATTTTTTCAAAACATAATTTTGAATAATTGATAATAAGTTAAAAAATTTAAATATTTTTATTTGAAATAATAAATATAAATAAACATATAAATAATAAAAAAATGGCTTTTTTCCATGTGTATAGCCTGCATAATATTGAAAATTAAATGCGTAATTAAAAATTTGGTGTTTTGAAGACAACTGACTTCCTCTAGAAAAACTCTGGGGCCCTAAAAACATTAAGTTAAAGTGTAAATAAATCCATCGTAGCTACTTAAAAGCCTGTGTCTAAAGATCAGCTTCAAAGCTGAGAATCTTTGCACAGGATGAGAGTTTGATTTGTAGCGAGCGGATTTCGACAGCAGTCTGCCGTTTTAGGGAAGTGCAGAGAGATTGATGGCAGGAGTAGATCATGAGGTGAAATCAGCCATGTTAATACAGTGTTTTCATGTGGTTTACTCACTGTACAACTCCTATGTCTCTGAATGTAAGTACAATAGGACACAATACCCAAATTCAAACAGATGTGAAATAGATGTTAAGAGTTTGCTCTGTAATAAAAAATGAGAAATTTGCCCTCCATCTCCACATATGAGTTTCCCGTCTAACAGGCTGAGATGGTGTCCACACAGCATGTCAGATATCACTGGAAAAGCGTGACGGGATGAAGAAAAGAGCATCAGCACCATGTACAAATTTTGTGCATGACTGAATTCCGCTTGAAGTTTAAATCTAAAATCAGCCGTTCAGCCATAATTACAACCTCCTCCTGTGGGGTCAGATTTCATGTAATGGAGGTGCAGAGTCTCGCTGGTATGCAGAGCCACGAGATAAGGATAATTTTACTACGGGTTGAAATGAACAGTGAATAGCAGAGCAAGAGGAGTTTACAAAGACACTGGAGAAACAGAACCAAGGCAAATAGTTCAGTCTCGATTCTTGGCATGCTTTTGGCATCATAATGTATATTGACATAGATATATATATAATTTGCATGCATGAGGGACATCATATTGAATCAAAGTGAATACTGTTTGTGTTCTGTAATGCACATAGGCATGCAAAGTCTGACCTTTCTTCAAATGTATTTTACAACATGAAATAAGCTATTTTCTGTGAATAGGCAAAATTATTTGTGCTGCAAACCAGTGTTTATGATTACAATTATAATGTCAAATACAAGTTTGCATAATCAAGCAGCATAACAGACTGTCTTAGTACAGCTAAAATAACTGAAGCGGATGACACCGGAAGCCTCGCACATTAAAGTTACAAATGGCCTCATACTTTAAAAATAAGGTGGATAATCTCTTTATGACAGCTGTGACAATTTTAAACGGTAACAGAATTAAACGAATGTGTGGTATTATATGAGGCCCTGCTCTAGGGAATAGGCCTGAGACTGTATTATGTTAATGCTCTCTTTAGTAAGACCACATAAATAATTCTAGGATTTGCTCTATAACTTCTACATTCCACAGTCTCGTCTGAAAATAGAGCTGCTATAAACACAAAGGAGAAGGTAAGAAACAGATTAAACTGCCATTGTCATTTCTGCCTCAGGCTGTACAGCTGCAAACCAACACCAGCAGTCATTCCAGGCCTGCATGCTCTCTGAGGAACATCTCAGTTGTAGTTATGTTGAGAATTTTCCATACCTGAAAATCTACTTATCAAAAAAAACAAAAAAAAAACAAAACACCCATGACATTCAACATTTGCCTATGTGCCAAACTCAAAAACACAATGATGAGTTTACTATTACTCATCACACGCATGTTATGCTTTTTTTGTACCTCCAAAAGGGAATAACACACCTGGTCTGTCCTCTTACCTGTCACCAGGCGTCTAGTTGATTTGGTTGGCATGCGAGAGGCACATAATCATCTCAAACTGCATGAACGGGTTGGCTTTGATGATGTGCACTACAGGGACAGTGGTGAAGGCATGACTGCCTCCAGCATACTTCCATCATCCGGTCTGGTCTCTTCAAGGAGCACCGATCCTTCCTCACAACATGTCAATCATTTCTACAGAACGAGATAAATGCCCATCTGCAAAAGAGGATTTAGAGATGAAATGCTGGTAGCAATTCTGCATACCTACTTCTAATCACTTCTTTTTATTCTGCTTTCATCTACAGCCATATCTCAAGACATTTGCTTTAGGCGATTTTTGTTGTGCTCAGGTCACATACTCTTACATTACATTGTAATAATTACAGTAAAGCATTAGTTTATCCAGAAATTGAAATTCTGTCATCATTTAGTCATTCATGTCACTATGAAACCCATAAGCATTTCATTCATCTTTAGAACAAAAATGAAGACATTTTTAATATTCTTCTAACTTTCTGTCCATGTAATCAACATTTTCAAGCTTCAAAAAGTATATAAAAGACAGAGTAAAAGTATCCATATTAATCAAGTTGTTAAATCCAAGTTTTCTGAAGAGACATTGGGCTGGTTGTAACTAGCCTTAAAAAGTAATTCATCTAATTTGTTTTCTTCAAGACTCGTCATAACTTCGTAAAGTTAGTTACAAAAAGGTCAATTTGAATCAGAAATGTAATACTTGATTTACCTAGTCAATAATTATTTAACCTCTTTTTACATACCTTTTACTAGGGAGTGGATAATGAAAAGTTTAGCTGAATTCTATTTCTGGTCCTAATGCTTCACAGAGAGTGCACAATAGGGCCAAGTATGCTTCATCAGCCCCAAGTTATTTCTTCTTCATGTTGAAAGGTTTGTTGGCAACACAGGGGGTGTAAGATCTCAGCAAGTCTTCAGACTTCACAGAAACTGCTCTTCACATGTGCTTAAAGATCACGGAGTGAGATACACCTGTCCTCTCCCGTCAGCTACACATCAACATTGTAGCAGAGTCTCTACTTTTAAACCAGGCTCTGGTTTTTGTACAAACTTTTATTTGTTCTCTGAGGTTATGTAGTTTATAATGTGGGTTAATCTCACTTTGTCTAAAGCAATTGTTTGTTACTTAATTTTTATTCAGACTTTTCCTTGTTTCTTGTTATACTTCTGTTTGCATGTTTAAGAATTTCACTGTATTCTGCAGTGTTCTTTTAAAGGGTCACAAGCCCATAATCGATGTCTCAGAATCATAAACAATGAGGTCCACTGCTCTGTAACTCATCAGAAGAACTTCTCGCTCATTGGTATTTTTATTGTCCAATGACTAAGTTGCACTGAGGGTACAGAGCTGTCTTTGAGGTCTGGTTCGACCAGGTTTCAGAGAGGTCAGATCCTCATGGAGAACAAAATCCCTCTGAAAACACTGCTGGCTGCCAATTAGTGCGGAGATCTCTGGTCCTGCAGCGGAATGTTAAGCCCGGCTAGCTGTCATGGAGCATATACACAAGCGGACAATGCAGCCGGGTGACTCATTAAGATTACAGGACAGGCCCGATCCAATGATCAAATGCAGCCAGTGCTGTGTTGGGATTACCACAGAAGGCTTGTCCAAAGAGGGTATTTGTGTTCAAAGAACATTTCTTGTTTGTCAAGAGCCCTTGTAGTAGGGAAAGGCTTTCCCCATTGCATTTTCATGTGTTTTTTTCACAATTTCATTCTAAACATCTAAAGATGTAGAGTAGCTGCCAAGCGTTATTGGCCGGATTCCTGCAGTATGAATGAATGAATGAATGAATTTATGCCAAACTGATAAAAAAAGCCAGATGAATTATTAAATTAAAAAATCAGTACAAAGATTAGAAAATCTCCATATTCTTCAGATAAGGTGCTATTGACTGCTTTTATTTCATTTGCTAAAGATGTATGTGCCCAGTGCAGCCAATCACAAGTCACTTACACAATTATTGAGGATGTCTGTGTGAGGAGACATCATCAATCATCAGACTTCAATGAAACACAAATTTACATGGCGCCACCATAAAAACAAGAGCAGGAATGAAGGTTGTTCATTGTTTGAGACTATCAAATGCCTCTCAGTAAATGAATGTTGCTTTTGTACTACTTTTATGACGTAAAAGTTTGCAGTCACTCTTATTACCGAATGCATCACTGGATAATCCAATAAATCATTACTTAAATCATGTCAATTTTCCTTTAAATTATTAAGAATGTATGAGGGGACTTTCCAATGAGTCCTGTATTCCTTTAAAATGTACGCTGGCATTTTATTGCAGGGAAACTGTTGAAAAACATCTTGTTTACTGTATTAATGATCATTACCAGTCCATCTTTTATCAAAATGTGTTATACAATGGTAAAAATGTATAAATCGTATAAAATATTTCCTTAAATATAAATGACATTATCAGAAACAAATTTGAGTGAACATTCATATAAATTAGAAAATGAATCTTTAAAAATAGCTTAGGAAATAATTAATAATAATAATTTAAAAATCTAAGAATTGTAGAAAAATTACAATTTGCTTATTGGATTAATGACCTAAAAATACATTAAAAACTAAAATATTTCTCAATTATTTTAAGAATTTATTATTCTTTTTATCTATAACATTTTCTTTTATTTTTTAAAAAAACATCCAAATGCTAACCTTTGGACTCCACTGTACAATAAAGCATACTGTTGAAGTTTTAATTAATTACAATGTCTTTTGGTTGGCTAACATTCTCACAGTAAGGCATCTGGATGGATAAGAGCCATGAGCTTTCTGTCGCCTCATCTGAACAGGTTCTGAATACTAAAGACACAGGCAGTGCAGATGAGAGCAGCAGCAGTGATACTGTTTTTCTCAATGGGAGACAAACAACTCTCCAAAGCCTGAAAGTGACAGACTCCAACTCCATGCCTAATAAAACCAGAACAAAGACAGCCAGCAGCCAGAGCAAACAGCACACACAGCGAGACAGTCAGCAGAGCAGTAACACGCACGCACGCACACACACACACACACACACACACACACACACACACAGACACTTTAACTTCATAAGTCAGTGAAGCAGCTACACAGAAACCAAATCTCATTTCCTCTGCAACAATTTTAGAGGAAGAACCATATGTCATGTTTGGTTTAAAGAGAAAAAAACCCTCATTATTCCAGACAGCAATGATATTAATGGTCCACGGCTTTGTATCCCACACTGAGATCCTCTTGGGAATGTTTTTATTGTTCTCAGAGCTCTGGGGGGAAGTTGCTCTTTTGTGCTGTTTGAGGTTCAGCTCCCTCCTCCAAATTTAAACCTGGGCATTCTCATGTGAAAAGACAGAAACTGTTCTCAGATCAGCGTGGAAGGAATTTTAAAAACGTAGCCCTGCTGCTCATATACAAAAAGCACAGCGGTGTGTTATAGATTAAAGAGATGAGAAACCGTTTACACACTCAATCAACCCAATGAACGTAAACAAGACTATTCATCATAACTCACTTCAACCTTCATGGGAAGGAACACAGCCAAGTTTGTACACTAACGTCTATGAAACAGTTCTAGAACTAGGTTTTATTAGTTTTTTTTATACATATCGAATTTCCTGTTTTTTACATTTTTTTTTACATGCAATGACTCTAGATTTTTGGTAATGTAAAAATGAACTAAATTTGCAATTGCAAAAATTATATATCAAAAAAAGGTTGTTTATATGAGTTTTAATTACGTTTTTAAAGTTGTGATGACAAATGTAGTGATCAGTATTTTGATTTCGAGTGAAATTATCGAATAAGAAAAGAAAAATGTAGGATGAGGACTCAATTCTATCTATCAGTTCTTGATTGGATGGAGGCAAATCAGCTAAATGCAAACTTGCAGTAGGTTGTAGGTCGGTGGTGTGGTTTCGATTAAAAATTATGAGGTTAAAAAAATGCAAACATGAACAGATGTTCAGATGCTCACAATAAGATAAATAAAATATATTTAGAAAACAGAATGAATTTTCATCTAATGCCAGCTGTAAGGGAAATATTAGTAGCATAATAACTTAACATAGAATATTTGTGCATGAACACCTTAGGATTAGTTAAATATGGTCACGTTTTTATTTCTATTGGTTTTTGGGACAGCAAAACATGACAGCATTTGCAATAGTCAAGCCAGAATACTTTGACATGTACTTAATTTTAATTAATTAATCAGTGCTTTTCCGTGATGCAGGTCCATGTTCTTAAAGCACTGATATTTATGCAGCAATCCAGATCTCTTTTAGAGACATTCACACCATTTAGAAAACTAGAACAACACATCCCGCGTCCTCTCATTGCTGTGCTCGGCCTGTGTGACAGAATCTGGGACCAGAGCCACAGGACCATCCCACATAGAGACTTCTAATGCTCAGTGTGTGAGCCTCAATTTGCTCAATACAAATCCAGTGAGGCAGCATAAGTTAATTCCACTCCTTTAGTTGCTAAATGCTGTTTTGCAACCCGTCTGGTTCTCTGTCCTATTTAGCACGTCATCAGTAAGCAGTCATCACAAGCGGTACTGGTACTCCATTGACAGACCTTCCTGACACAGCAACTTCCTGTGTACACTGTTCCTCCACCACTGGCTGACTGGCCGTCTCCTCGCTGAATCCACCAAAGAGCTATGGTTTGGCTGATTTGCATAGTCGAGTTGCCTCTACACCATTTGGCTGCAAAATGCATCCTTCTCCACTCCAAGTCATTGTGTTGTGTAAATTGCAAGTAATGTCTAAGTCACATATTTCATTATATTATTGTAGATTATTCAGTGTCCAACTGTTTTTGAAGGGAGCCTCCAAGTGTGAAATTGACTTATATTACAGCTCCAGACAGTCACTAGTGAGTGATCTTCTTCTTCTTATGGTGCATTAACCAATCAGCCAATCCATGATGTAATTTCTCCTGCGGCTCCAGGCTGATTAGTCACTGATCAGTCATGAGAACATCTGTGAGCCCATCAGCAAAGATGGCAAATCACATTCTTCCAGAGAATCCTGCAACATCCTGCCACTGAGATGAATGGGAATGCTAGCTTTCTCCTGCATGATATTACTATGGCCTTAATGAAAACATCCATCTGACTGTGTTAATATTCCAGTGTGGATGACATCTCCTTTGTCTCAATGATTTGCAGCGCTGTTCATAACCGAACAGGTTTTTATGATTGAGGATCACAATGGTAGCAGTCCCAAGAGAACTGGGACCAGCAGGATCAAACAATCCCAGATCCTGAAAGTGGGTGCTGCTGAGCTGTGGGTTTGTCTCTGGGCAAACACTGCATTACTGTGATTGGTCGGCAGCTCTACGTTACAAACCATCCCTTCACAGCAAGATATGCACTCCTGCAAGACATAACAGATTTTGATATAAGAGATATTTTTGTATGAGTGGAATAATGTGTATGTGAATACTCACATGGTGTGTATTTTTGTGATGTCTACAGCCAGCTAACTGGCATTCTTCACGCACAGCACATCTTTTGGTAACAAATTTTGTCTTTCCATGATGGTTGAAGTGGTGTATTGTCATACAAAACTGAGCATCTATAAATGAAGAAACAGGTTGTTAGGAATTTAGAAGGATATTGCTTTACAAAGTAAATCTAGAGACAACTGTGAAGATCTGAGAGTGGTGGGTTTGTGTTTAGTAAACTCACTCTGAGGACACCACACATCTTCCGCCCAGCGGTTACAGCTGTAGTTGTCTAAGGCCTGTTCACATGTGAAGCACTTGAAACTCTTAGGGTACGGGGTGGCTGCACAGACATGAACACTGTGTTATAGAATCGCTATAAAGTTACTGGAAGTTAACAAAATTAAATTATAAAATGTACTGGAATAAACAAACTCACCTTCTACAGCAGGCATGATATTGTAGAAGTCAATGCTGTCACTTGTCACCAAATCAACAAGAAGCTGGACGAGAACAGTGACTAAGGCCAGATCTGCTGCCATGTTTAAAACTCTGATAGTGACTCCTAAAAGCAATAGTCGGAGATAAAGTTTTAGTCTCTGAACACCTGACTTCCTCTTGTCCTAATATATATTTTGTTATGCACCTCAGTATTATAATTATTGGCACAGACTGGGCAAATACACACAAATTCTAATGCTTTAGTATGATGAACAGGAACCCATTTCTTAAAAAGCAGATAAATATTTATAACTGAGATATGATGAGCTTTTAATAAAAACAATAAAACATTTTATGTAGACAATATATGTAAAATATACTTTTTTGTTACAAAAGTATGTTATATAAAAGAAAATTCCAACATTGATGTCTACAGCTGTAAGATAACATACCTATTCATTCATATCCATCATAATTTCTTTTAGTTTACCCAAAAATGAAATCTGAGAGCTTTCTGACCCTGCATAGACAGCGACTCAACTACCACGTTCAAGGCCCAGAAAGGTAGTAAGAACATCATTAAAATAGTCCATGTGACATCAGTGGTTCAACCGTAATGTTATGAAGCTGTGAGAAAAAAAAAAAAAAAAAGACTTTATTCAACAATTTCTTCTCTTCCGTTTCAGTCTTTGATGCATGTTCATGTGAGTTGTGTTGCATTGCTGTCTATGCAGGGTCAGAAAGCTCTCAGATTTCATCAAAAATATCTTAATTTGTGGTCCGAAGATGAACGAAGGTCTTAAGGGTTTGGAACGACATGAGGGTGAGTAATTAATGACAGAATTTTCATTTTTAGGTGAACTATCCCTTTAAGAGAATAATGGCAAATCACAAATGCCTAAATAACAGAACAGAATTAGAGGTGATGGATGGATTCACACATTACTTCTTTTAATTACAGCAAAGGCTCATACTCTGAAGAAGTACAACCTATGAATTCTAATCATCCAAACAGCATTCATTTCATGCATTATTCAATTTACTGAATGTGCTGGATTCACTAATATGCCCATTTGCATAAAGCCCTCTGGTACTTCAGTTGCAAGTACCTACATTTTTAAGCAGGAACCCAAAATCCAGCCTTATAACTGATGACGAGGGACTAAAGTCCCCATCCACGTCTTCCGCCCCCATTTTTGAAATGTCTTGCACCTGCCCCTGGCATTTTAAGAAGCGGTAAGGCACGGTGACCTCAGAGGTTAATGATTAAGGCTGAACACATTCTCTGAGGACATTAACATGCTCTAGAGCTTGTTTCCATCAGTGTTCAGTTACACAGCATTGACAATCTCACTCTGTGTGATGGACGTTAGCTTACTGTGTAACTTATTTCCTGTCTGAATAAACATGAGAGTGCATCAGCGAAACATGCATTGAGCAAGTTCTTTAAATACATTCTCAATCTGAAAAATAAAGACGTTTAAATTTCTCTTTTCAAATGACTTAAATCAAGCACTCAGCATCAGTTTAGTACACAGAAATCCACAGGCTCTGCTTCATCTGTAGACAGCATATGGTTTAAAAGCAAACAGATGAGAGTCATTAATCTTGTGGCAGTGACAATCTACTCCTAAGGGTCTCTAGCAGAGTAAAGAGAGATCACACATATATAATGACTGATAGCACAACAGCAATCAGCTCCTCTGACCCAGAGGTTAAAACTCACACAGGGGCCTGCAGTCTGAAGCCTTTCAGCTCCAAACGTAAGTGTTCTTAGGTCACAAACCAGCCAGGGCACATGTAGGGACTTAAAAGCAGTTCATTAAGAGTGAAGAGCATAAAATGGCCATTTGCATGCATCTTTATTTTGGCATATTTATGCTGAATACAAAACCACACAAACATGCGCTCATTCTTACATAAACAAAGGCTGCATTCTGAAACATGGTGGGATTTTAGATCAAAACCATAGTCTAGTTTGATATGTAAATGCATTCTTTGAAAGTAAATGTCTTTAAATGAAATGAAATGTGATGTAAATGAGTTCTAGAGGCCAGTGCTGTCTGACTGGTTTGAGAACTTCAGAGGCCTGTTGATTGCTTCAGTGATCCGTGAAGCCACCTGAATAACCAAGACTTTTAACATAGTAACTAAACATCTGGGAGAGTCTCTTATAATTAATATTTAGAATTTACAGAAACTGATGCCTTGCTAAAAACACATACTTTAAAATTGCCTACTTATCCAATACAAATGTGAAATGATATAATGCAAAACATACCTTATTCACACAAAATAATGTTTACACAAAACATGCATAAATTTGAAAATCAAAATATACAAAAAACAAAACAAAAACAAACAAAGACTTACCTTTTGTCTGTATGGACAGCTTATAGGTTTAACAGGCCAAGTAGACAGATTCCCTGATAACTGTCCAGAGGATCCTGTCTTGACTGAGACTTTCAAAGGAAAAGGAAAAGGAAAGATTTTTGCATTTCAGCTCTCTCTCACAACAACAGAAAAGAAACCACCGACCCCAACCTCCTGACAACCCCCGCTTCTGATTGGACAGCAGGTGCATTGTGGGGGCGGAGCCTCTAGCCATTGTGTGAAGTCGACAGTGTGGTGTCAAGCCAGTCTAGCCCATGTAATTAGCATTCACACAAACGCACTTAGCACACACCCCATCTCCATAACCTATGGAACACCCAGAACACAACATTCTGCTAGATTAACTGTACTTTGCTCTATACACTAACATGAGTGAATCGTGTATTGATTTTTGCTAAAGCTGATCAATACTAAAATCCACTAATGATATGAGGTACTTGATGATCTTTGGGGGTTTGCGCAGTCAATTGCTTTATTACTTTGAAATCTCTAGCAGTGGGATTCAATTTATTCACGCTATTGTAAAAAACTATTCTTGAGGAATTTACTTGGTAAGTACAGTACATACAATTTAAAATAACTTTTCTATTTATTTTTTTAATTTTCAGCAGCCATTATTTTTACTTTTCAGTAGCCATTACTCTAGTTTTCAGTAGTTTGGTAGTGTATTATACACCACCTACTTAGAGAGGTGGTTATTTATTGTATCATAAATAAAGCTTTTTATTTCAGAACCAAGCATCACCATGTTTAAACCTTCTGTCATGCACTTGCATGGTGAAGAAAATAAACTGTTGAATTTGAGCCAGGACTGCTAACACATGGAAATGAGCAGTGATCGCCAATTATTTCTGTCTTTTTTTCACCATTATGTGGCATTATGTAGGTTATTTAGGCTTTAGTTCCTCAAGGGGAATTTACCTACTGTGATATACTTCGAACGAATTACAAATTAAATTATATCTTTGATTTAATTTAATTACATTGATTGAATTATATACAGTTTTATGTTTGCAACAAAAGTGAATCTACCATTTGACCTACAGTATAACTGTGAGCACCACCAACAGTTAGCAGTACAGTATGTGTTATTCCTCTATGGAGAGCTGCCATTGAAAGGTGAGATCAGCAGCAAGTGATGTGAGGAAAGGACTGCTGAGTGTACAAATCACATCAACACCACAATAACAGGAAATACAGGAGGCTTCATACTGTATGTTACCACTGACTCTCTGATTCAATATGAATTTCATGTACTTTGTAAAATATATTATGGCCTTCTGCCAGTCCCCATAAAAACAGCATGTGGAATATCAATGAAATATGATACAGCATTGCTCATATGATATCTTGAGTTCTAGCGTGTCCCTCACGGCTGTCACAGTAAATATACAGCTGTGAAATCTTCAAGTCTTGTGTAAATATCACACCACAGTGAGTTTTAGTGCATCCTTTGAGCTTTATACAAGCCTGATGTGCTGACAGGGTTAGAATTACAGGAATGTTCCCAGACTAACCAGAGCTTTTAAAAATCCCTCAAATTAATGGTGGATTATCCTTTGAATATCCAAATAAAACACTGGTGATATTCTCAAATACATCCCTGAATGTTTCACGACTGCCTTTTGGCCATAGACAGTTTGGTTTTTATGCCTTTCAGTGAAGGTTTAACGCTGTACGTTTTATGGCACTATTTCTATAAAAATAAGAAACGGTTCTTTAAACACATTTTAGTGGAGAATGCAAATCACCCATGCAAATCTCACCCTCCAGGGATTTGAAAGGAACGAATCAAGGAAAAATTGTCGTGACTTCAGGGACTTTGTTCAGTTAGTCTTATTAATCAATTCACTATTTTTCAGGAGCCAGAAAATAAATAAAAATGTAATTAATATGACTTTTCTTCAACTGACATGGCATAAATGATGAATAAATTATTTTCAGAGGCCTGTCAGAAATAGACTCCATAGCTATTAAGAGTCATTTACAGTCACATGATTCATTTATGTTTTATCCTGTGTTCTTTAAGTCAGGTAAAAATCAGACCAGGTTCATAATCAAAAGAGCTTTTCAAAATATAATTTGCAGTACCTGCGATGCCAAAACAAGATGTACAGTATATGTCCAGGAACACTATATTGCTCTGTCAGCTCTTTTACTGGAAGACATTGCTGACAGATTTACTACTTTGTTTTGAAACCAGCAGATTTCTGTCTTTTGATAGAGAAAAACAGGACACATAACATGCTCTTCTATAGGTGTTGATGGTCCCGCCCTTCTCAAGGGCTGGAGGATCCATTTCATTATATTATACAGTGCTCTATTTTTGCTTCTTTGAGGTTACAGTTGAAAAAAGAGGAATGCGAAGAAACCGGGGAAGAAAAAAAGAGGCCTAAAGTACACATGATGTCACATGAAATCTAATCTTAAAGGCTAATCTTAAGATGCACTGTACCAATCCAGAAATCATTTAGTAGCTTTTTGTCCTATGAATGGCATGATTTAATGCTCCTCAACAACCTTCTTGTAAATGTGATCCTAAGTCTAGCACTTTAAAAACAATTTGTCTGAACATGAAGATAAAAAGAAGAAAACATTCCCACAGTTCACTTGGAGGCACCTGCATAGGTACGACCCAGATCCTGACCATTCAAGTGAAAAACACTTAAACCCACATGTCATGTCTCTTGAAATATGTCAGAACTGAGAGCTTAGCATGAATTAGAAAAATAAGCTTTAAAGACCTAAACACCCCGGTTCCAGGACACTTTGAGGAATCAAATTTCTGTTGGAATATGGGTAGAAAGTGACATCAAAGCAATATTTATAAGACCTCCATGTTGCTCAGTACACAGTAACACTGGCAGAATTTCAAGTACGCCACACTCAAGTGTGTGTATATTTACCAAGCTCATGAATCACCATGGCATAGCAACAATGAAAGAACAATACAAACATTCAAATGTTCCAGTTACCTGAGATTTCCTGCTGAGATCCTTAAATGGGTAAACACTTCCAATTTCTCTCTTTCCTCCTTAAGAAACAGCTGATAAAAAAGGAAAAACAATTAGAGTAACCACACAATTAAATCCATCTATCCAGACTGCTTACTTGACAAACATCTTCATTTCCTCTCTGGACTGAAAGAGTCCAGGAATTTTCCTACGCAATCTCACCACATTTATATCTCTTTTGTCTTCCATTGGTCAGTGACTGGTTAGGTATGTGAGCCCACCTTCACAGGAAGACAGACTGTCATAAACACACCAGGTCAAGGATATAAACTCAAGGGGGCTTTGTGTGACTCCTTTTATTGCTCATTTGTGATTGGTGCCTTTCCCACTCATTTATCAATGCTGACCAAGTCAGCACACAGACATGTAGGTTGTAAAACGCAAAGGCCCTGAGGACAATACACCACAACTCAAAAAAGGGGGCTATTAGTACTCTGGTGGACTAGCAGACATTTTTTTAATAAAACATATTTGTGCTTCACATTTAAGTATTATTTTAAAGTAAATTACTGTATATTGTTTATTCATATGACTACATATCAGTTTATTTTTATTTTATTTTATTATTAGTCACTTTAAACAATAAATCTAACTCACAACTGCATTAGAACTCAAACAAAATTATATAAACCCAAAAACAAAAATAAATTAAAGGAGCTTCTAAAATAATTGGTACAGAGAAGAAAAGGAAGAAAACGAGCAGATCGTGGTAATTTATTTATTCCGGTCTTTATTTGTTCTTATCAAATGAGTTGTCAGGGAAGGATGTAGGCTAAAAGCTTAAATCTGTTAAATCTGTCATTCTGTAAATCTATTACTGACTTGCATAATCTTTTCCATCAACAGATCAACATCAGACTGGCAATTGTTCATTGTTATATAAAACTGCCATGTAAAGATTCCATTATATCCTTCAGGCTATGTCATGTGGATAACGGAGGTGACGTGTGGTAATAAATTCAGTATAATGCCTTTCTGTTATCCGATCAGGTCTAGTCGTGCCTAAGTGAGATTTGTGTGGAAAATCCCTGAGGTGTGTTTTTATGTGTATGTGAAGATGAGGGTCATGGTAAGTTAGGATATAAAAAGCAGCTTGCAGTGGATCATTTTCACTCGTGTCATGGCATTTCATCTGAACTGAAAAGAGTAGGGAAGACCAGGACTAGTTTTTACACATTTAGTGAATATTTCTAAAGATTTTAGTCTTAATTTTTCAGGTGAAGTCAATTTCTGCATCATCAATTATGTATACATTTCCAACATTTAAAATGTGGCAACTTCTTCCAACAACTGATATTTATGATAAATAATCTTGTCTTTGCTCATCCGTTCAGAATACTGATTTTGTGACAACAACTTAGTTGTTTGAACTAGCTGCGACCTGCTGTTCAGTTTACTTAAATAATAATTAATAACTTAACAAATCTATAAACTTCCAATGATTATAGAAAACGTACATCTTGGCTAATAATGAAAGGATATATTTTCAAGGCAATTTTTAAAATCTGACATAAATTACTGCTCAAAAGTTTCGATAAGTCAATAAGATGCAGAAAACACCTTTGCTGTAAAACATCAGAGGAGTGAGCCACACCGTTTGGCACCTGCACTGAACCAGGAAAAAGGTTTTCGAAAGGGAAGCTGAACGTCTCCTTCCACAGCAATTTTAAGGGCTCAACGGCCACCCTGGTAAAATTACACACTTCTCATATTTCTTGTTAAATTTCTTTGTGGGCCCTTTCCCATGTATTGATTACTTTTTGGTACGTGACACCTAAAAGCAGCTTAGAAAGAAATTCTGAGAATGTGCATTTGGTCTCTCAACCTATTCTAGCTGACCAAGCCCTTCATTAGTCCATCCAAGTTAAAATTAGGGTCTTTCTAAAGGAATACTCTCAAAAGTCCATCATGAACTGAGAAGCAAATTGGTCTTCAGTCCCAAAGGCTTTTAGACCATTTAGACCAACTGCCTTCCATAATGAACATCAATATTATTTTAATCTTCATTTTAAAAACAATTTAATACAATCTCATGGTAAACAATGCATAACAAATGTGTATAGCTTATCTGTGCACGCAGAAGCAGAGGTATCCCTTCCCAAGATTCATATGTTGAGAAAGGAACCCTTGAGTGTTAGCCTCTCTCATTACATGGGGGTGAGAGACCAGGGTCTGTTTAATTGGCCAACTGATTACAGCGCATACGCTCTTTCGCTCCCCCCGTTCTCCTGCAGACTCTCAGAAGCCTTCCTGTTCTCTGGCCTGCAGGTTCAGAGAGATCAGAGCCCCGCAACAAGGGCTTCCTTTGTGTACTTCACTGGGCTGGGAAATGGAGATGAGTTTGTCCATTTGCCTCTGAGGCCACAGCGAGGGCTGGATGGGGCCCTGGGAGAAACGTGGGCTCAGGTATCACTAACGGCAGGTGAAGCATATGGCTCTGAACTGATATCTAACTGGATGAGATCTGGCAAAATCCAGCATGACCGTAGATGTTCAAATTATTTGGCTTACACTGAAGCCAAGAAAGTTCTCAAGGTTTATAACATCGGTCACACTTAATTTTAAGGTTGAGTTCTCACTATTAACAAACTATTAACTGCGACTTTTCCCTCAATAAACTCCTAATTACTGCTTATTAATAGTCAGTAAGGTAGTTGTTACGTTTAGGTATTAGATAAGGATGTATAATATGGTCATGCAGAATATGTGCTTTATAAGTACTAATAAACAGCCAATATGCTGGTAATATGCATGCTAATAAGCAACTAGTTAATAGTGAGAATTAGTCTCTATACTAAGTGTTACCATAACATTTTTACACACACACGTTGTGACATTTTGTAAAACGCAATAAAATCAAGAATCAGTGATTTGTTCATTCTCTTTAACTTTTATATAATTGACAAAAGTACAAAGAAATGATTTCCAAAGTTTTCACTGACCAACATAAATGTATTTTGTAAATATGAACAAATTTTGATATTGATGGTTGCAACACACTCCAAAAAAGTTGGGACAGAGGCATGTTTAACACTGTCACATCATCGTTCCTTTTAATTACAATGTTTCATTGTTTGGGAATTGAGGATACTAATTGTTAAAGTTTTGCGAGCAAAATTATTGTCCAGTTTCGCTGTCACAGAACGGCCAGGCTCTCTCCCCAGTCAATTGCCACGATCCACATCACCTGACTACTAATCATACGCACCTGCACCTCATCACCGCCGTCATCAAGACCTGCATAAAAGCACATGCCACAGCCACCACCATTGTCCGATCTCGTAGATACTACGTGGACTCCTCTCCAGTGATCCTCACATGCTGAGTATACCTTTGAATCCTAACCTGTGTGTACTTACCTCCTGTTATCCTCCTCGTTGTCTCCTGTGTGTCCAGATCGCCCACCGCTGTGGATTGTGTCTTCTGTGCTCCTGTTCTCCTCGTCAGCTCCGCTCATTGCCCCTGTGGATCACAAAGTCTCACTCAGCATCTGATAGTATCCATCACCGAACTTCCAAAGGACACTACTCACCTCAATACCTTCTCAGCACGACTCTTGATCACTATATCAATTAATAAACACTCTGTGATTTCACTTACCTCTGTGTCCGACTCTATCCGTTACATTCGCTTGATACAAGACTTCAGCAGCTCAGGTTTTCTGCCTTGCACTACATGTACTGTGATTTCTCTGGATTCCCTGAATCTTTTCACAATATTATGTATAGTACTGGGTGAAAGACCTAAATTCTTTGCAATTTTGCATTGCAAAATGCGATTTTTGTTTGACACTTCTCTCATGAAATTTGCCACAAAGTGATGAGCCATGATCCAGCTTTGCTTGCAAAGACTGAGATGCTCCTTTTATACCCAGACATGATACCCTCACCTTTTCCCAGTTCACCTGCTTACTGTGAAATGTTTCAAAACAGTTTAACGTGGATATTCTATAACCTTTTCACTTTTAATTTTCCTCTGTCCCAACTTTTTTGGAATGTGTTGCAGCCATCAAAATCAAAATTTGTTCATACACTCTTAAAAATAAAGGTGCTTCACGATGCCATAGAGGAACCTTTTTGTCTAAATGGTTCCATAAAGAACCTTTAACATCTGAAGAACCTTTCTGTTTCACAAAACGTTCTTTGTGGCAAATAAGGTTCTTCAGATTATAAAAAGGTAAGAAAGAGATGGTTCTTTAAAGAATCTTTGACTGAATGGTTCTTTGTGGAACCAAAAATGGTTCTTCTATGGCATCGCTTGAAGAATCTTTTGAAGCACCTTTATTTTTAAGAGTGTATTTACAAAATACATTTACATTGGTCAGTGAAAACTTTGGAGATCTTTTCTTTGTACTTTTGTCAATTAAATAAAAGTTAAAGAGAATGAACAAATCACAGATTCTTGATTTTATTGCATTTTACAAAATGTCCCAACTTCTCTGGAATTGGAGTTGTAGATGATTTATGATTAAATTTTAAAAAGAACAGCTGTTTCAAAGCCAGTCCAATCTGCATTCTGTAATATTAAGGCATAGCTCTTAAGGATATTGACAGATTCTTAATAATTTTATATAAATTCTTGCAGTTATGTGTCCTATGAGTTTTTACAGCAGAACATTAAGGAAATATATGAATGCACATATACTTGCTTGAGGTACTTGCATAAACATACTTGCTTGAGAACAAACTTCATTGGTTCTTGTGTGCCAGGCAAGCGTTTTTGAGCTTGTTTACCATATTTGATGTACTCTATGTATGTGTGTTAATCAATGATTATCGAGGGGTGAGAACCATAAGGGCGTAAGTGACATTTCACCAACTTTACAGGAGAGCTAAAACAAAATTTTACCATAGTTTGATCTGATTTTGTGTACTGATTTCAATTGTTTATAATACAAATTTGTACACTCATGGATGACAGTACATTTGCCAGCAGAAAGAGCTCATTAAGAGCTTTCATTTGATGTATATATCTCCATTTCACCAAAAATGTCACTTACGCCCTTCTGGTTCTCACCCCTCGATATATGAGTATAAAACTAAATTACACCTGTTCATCATATTAAGTGACCAAGTCTCTTCAATGAAACTACTTGATCCACATGGATTACTTTTATGATTTCTTAACTTTTTGAAGTGTGAAAATGTTAATTATTATTATTATTATTAGACTTTATATGGATGGACAAAAATGATGACAAAATATAAAAAATACTCATTTCCATTCTGAAAAAGAATGTAAGTCTTATGGATTTGGAACAGCATAAGGATAAATAAATAATGACAGAATTTTCATTTTTGACTGAATTATCTCTTTTAATAATTACTTATTTTATTCAGAACAATTCTTTATCTTGCACTTTGATTAGTCTAAGGCCAGAGTTTTCAACCAGACTTTTATTCCAAAAACAACTGTGAAAAATGTGCTTTATATACGGTCTACTCACTGACTCAATAATTAGTAAACAAAAGGGGGAAAAGGAGCAAAAGTGTTGCCAAAGAAAGACATGAACAAAATAAAAGTGAAGCTGACTAAAATAGTCACAACTCAACCTGACTACACAGAAGACGACATTCACTGACATCCTAAACTACTAGAGTAAACAAAGGCAAATGAGTCTATGTGCTACACAATGTGATGGGTCCCTTATTCACATCCCAGCACAAGAACTGATACACACAGCAAGGAAGGCAGTGGGCCAAGCCTCCACACAATAGTAGGTTTGAAACTCACAAAGGACTCACAAAATAGATTGTAAACAAATCTGGCCAGCAAAAGGGTCTAACAAATATGTTCTTAGTCTCATTCTTTTTTATTAAAAAAAACCCCCTTCGGAACAGGTACAGTACAGCATAAGTGTTTGGTTATCATGAATAGATAGCTGGCAGTTATTGGTAATGAATGGCAGAAAGAGTAATCAGGAGATTTGCAAAGGGTGTAACACTTCACTTTCCTAAAATGTGCTGCTTTTGTAATCACTAAGATATGAATTAATGTACTTCTTTTTGCATTTTGCATTTCATCATAAAACTACACAACCCTTTCTGCAAACATTGAAATTTAGTTATAATCTGAGAAGTTAAATTTAACATAAGTGCTAATAATTGGGTATAAATTAGTAATTCATGGGTCTGAATAATTTGATTTGGTCAAAAGCTGCTTATTACTCTTCTAGAACGTTTCTATTCATGCTTAATTAACCGGTCAGAGTGCTTCATCTAAAAACACACTGGGTTCAGAAGCCCAGACCTAAGTGCCTATTACTCTGGCCACTGCTTTCGACGCATCTGATTTGTGGGTGTGCGGATCTAATCTCCTGAGATGATGAGAGATTGGGTTCTTTTCCAAAGTGCTCTCGTCAAGTTAAGATTAAATAGACCCTTTAGCTGTCTCACCTGGGACTGTGGCCAAGGTAACTGAATAGAGATGCCTGGACATTTATTCTGTGTGAGAGTCTCCCCGCATTCTCAGGATCTGATGAGGATTACAGTGCTCTTATTGAAGAGAGCAATGAGATGGAATGCAGACTGTGCAAAGTGCCATAATACTGCAGAGGTCATGAGCAGTTTACCTGAAGAATGAGAAAAAGGTGGAAATACAGCAGAATAATGTGGGCTGCCCTGCCATGAACTGCAGACTGCGACTGTTGGCTTAACCAGATCCTGTTTTAAATGACAGTTTGTGCTCAAACTACAAAATACAATATTTTTCACATAGTGCCTAGTTTAAGAAATTAAATAAATAAATAAATAAATAAAATAGATAATAATTTTTATAAATTATACTTATATACATATATATATATATATATATATATATATATATATTCATACACACACACACATACACGCAAAACTTTAAAAATCTAATTAAAAATCTAAACATGAACCAAAATATATATACTGTATATATCTAAATACACACGCAAACATTAAAAATATATTGAAAAATCTAAATTTGAACCAAAATATAGCTACTCACTTTATATATTTGATCAAACATAGAGTATAACAGTAATACTGCAAAATATTATTCAAATTTAAATGAACCATTTTCTATTTTAATGTATTTTTTAATTAAATTTAACTTATTCCTGTCATGGCAATGCTGAAAACAATCATTTCAGACTTCAGTGTCACATGATCCTTCAGAATCATTCTGATATGCCATGTTTGGTGCTCAAGAAACATTTATTACTATCAATGTTGAAAACAGTTGGGCTGAATATTTTTGTGGAAATTCAGACTATTTTTGTGGATACATAATATATAGTTTATTTTTGTGGATATATATATATGTTTACAATTCTTTGATGAATAGAAAATACAAAAGAACTGTATTTATTTGAAATAGAAATAACTTTAACTTTATAAATATTTTTATTGTTACATTTGATCAATTAGGCCTAAATGCATCCTTACTGAATAAGCTTATTAATTTCTATAAAAAAGTACAAACCCCAAATTACAAATAACATATACATACATACATACATAAACCCAGTAAAATTGCAAGAGCGATGTAAATGGATGAACATCTGCATTTGAAAATGGTATTTGCAGCCATAATGTTGCAGATGAACACTTTTTTTTACCCAAAATATGAAGCACCTTATCAAATATACAACTAATTTTATTTCTTGGAAGTTGCATTCAAAATCTGCTTAGCTCAAAAAATCTAGCCCTCTCAGTTCGAACAGGCATGATTTTTCTTCAACCATATAAAGAGTTTATTCTAGATACTCTACTAATGCTTCCTCTGGAGATAAAAGAGTATGTGTTTCTCATCCATGACCCTGGGGACCTCTACTGTTATCATGACCTTGAGGGCAAAAGCAGGTGACCCTCCCCTGTCATTCTACTTGGTGACACTACGAAAGTCCTGACACACAGGGCCTCAGGTCAGGCTTATCTCCACGCTTGACCATCCCCAGTCATTCAAGAGGGGCGCACTCACCTGAGCCAAAGCACATTTGCATTTTTGGCTTTTCCATTTATTTATTTTTTGTTCTGGAGCACAAACAGAATTGGTATCTTCAGGATTTAATCATAGAGCAGAATAGTAACTACTACAAACGACCTCTTTAAACCTGAATTTATTGGTCTAAACATGCCCACAGTGAGGCAGGGCCTGTCAGGGCAGTCGTTAAAAAGTGGGGCACAAAAAATACAAGTCAGAACCTTTCTATGAACTGAAACGACATCTTTACATCATTCCTTGAGTTAGAACATGACATAACTAGAGTCACGTGATACCAGTCAAGAGCATGCACTTTAAGGTTTGATGAAGACCCACTTGTGAGCTCTGAGCTCCCTCTCAAGTCAACTGTAAAGAGCTGATATTCATGACTCACTCTAATGATAGACCGCAGTGAAATAGCTGAGCTCTTAGCTATCGTAAGCACCACTTCAGGGAGTAAAACAACCCTGTGTTTAAAGTACATCCAAACACCTATTAAACAAAAAAATCTCTGCAAGTCATCCATAAAGGAACAAACCCGCTCAAAAATGTGGTAAAACATGAGCATCCAAAACAAATAAGGGATGAATCTTCTCCTGATTATATAGTAAACATGAGTTGAAATTACAGTATCTTTGCTATGCAAACTTGAAAAGAAGTAGTTTGACATCGAGCACAATGCCATGTAAGTCAGTCAACAGCAGCTGCGACCTCTAAGATCATCAAGCCTTCGTGTCCCCCTTCATCTGTCCACAGCAACAACGGTCCTTCTGAATCAAAGAGGGCAAGCAAACAAGGCTCTTACTCTCTATGCAAGTGATAAAAACATAATTGGTGTGCTATGCAGCCACTCTTAAAATTCCACAGTAATTGCAAAGGTCTGAATCAGGACCAAAACAGCTGAGTCATGTGGCTTTGATCAAAACAATTTTATGTAGAACATCCTAAGCAAAGTATTGACTAAAAATTTGAGACAAGGACCCAACTGAATTGATGCTGCATGGAAATGGCATTCTTACAATTACTTAGACACCATCTCTTTAAATTATAATTGGTTTGCTCAATCTTTTTGTCTGGGTCTATTCATTTATTTTAAAAAAATACATAAAAAATGCAGTTCATAAAAAAACTAACTCTAATACACCTCTTTGGTGATGAACATGTTTTTAAATTCTTATTCTTTTTTGGAAGCTGTACATAAACAATTGCCAGAATGGTAACAGCCGTAGATAATCACAACGTGTCGATATCCAGCCATATCACACTACTACTCGTGTGATATTGCGTTTATACAACACTACTAATTTGAAAACGTCACTTTAGAACTAGTGGTAACACTTTATTTTAAGGCCCAATTCCCACTACTAACTAGTTGCTTATTAGCATGCATATTACTACCATATTGGCTGTTTATTAATACTTATAAAGCACATATTAATGCCTTATTCTGCACGACCACATTTTAGATCCCTTAATCCTACCCAAAACCTAAACCTAACAATTACCTTACTAGCCATTAATAAGTAGCAAATTAGCAGTTTATTGAGGGAATAGGTGTTTCCTGTTCTACAGTGTTTCCAAACTAGTAATGAAGAAATGTTAGATTTACCCAAAACAAATTATATCTCATGTTTAAGCACTATTAAGACATCAGAGCCAGTGGTAAATTGCAGAAGATCTGGGTGAGGTGAGGCTTCTCTTGGTGGGTTCATGAGCGCTGAACAGCCACTGACGCCCTGAAGCTCACATCTCCGAAAACAACGAAGCAAATTTTCAAGTGGATGTTATCTTTATTAACAAACTGCATATCTGAAGTCCAAACAAGTACATTCTCACCTAAAAACTCTTAAAACTACATTCCGTAACACAAAAAGAGTATTATTTATAAAATTATAGTATTTGGGCATCCGCCATGACACTCGCTGTAAGAAATACCAAAGTCTCTTTAAGACTAGTCTCGCGTAGCCAGACCTTCAGACTAACGGCTGAAGGTCTGTGCCCGGTTGCATGACGCACCTTAAGTTTTTCCCTTAAGTATGACACTTAAAGCCCGGTACACACCAAGCTGACACCGACGAACTAGTGGCGACGAAAGCAGACTGCGGGGTCGGCCGACGTCGGCAGTGTCATGGGTCCAAAGTTGCCCTGACACACCAAGCCGACGCTCGACAACTGACGGCCAAGTAGCACGTCCATTCTATGCCTTTCTCGCGCACTGGTTCGCCAGCTGAACAGCCAATCAGAATGATCAGATGGCCCGACTGACCGACGAGCTCCGACGCCGATTCAACATGTCGAATCGGCCAAAAACAAGCCGACGAGGACCAACTTCAGCCGACGGTGCGGAACACACTGAGAAAACTTAGTCGGCCGACGAACAAAAACTGCCCGTCGGCCGACCGTCGGCTTGGTGTGTACCGGCCTTAAGGCGTTATTTCCCCTTACCTAAGGGAATGACTTAAGGGCGTTGCATACAATCCCTTAAACCATTCCCTTAGTTAAGGGAAACCGTTAAGTATTTCACGACAGCGACCCAGGTTTTGCCGTTAAAAAAATCTGCTGTTGCCATGGACACGTTATTTGTTAATGCAGATAGCGGTGTACGTTTTCACAGAAACATAACATTTGCAGGGACTAACGTGAATAAATCTATATTTAAATGCGAAGAGACAAGATAGTCATTTTATTCGTATCCAAAACGTGGTGATGTGAACTTTATGAAGCGCTAAACATTCCTATGCAGTGTATTTTTCATTCATACTGGTGTCGAGGGCGCTGTCGCGCTGAAAGTCCAATCCGGACTCATAGAAGTATCTTATGATGGAATACAGCAGCGATCGCTGCAGCTAAGCTGAATAAAAAGCAGAAATGTAAACACAATAAACACACGATTGCGAAAATATATCTTTTATGTGTGTTTTTTCAAGTCACCCAGGTAATATAGAATATAAATGTGTTCTCGCATGACGCACTCACGTTTGAGCTATTAGCTGTATGTAATTTGATTACTGTGAATAAATGTCTTGTAGAAGACTTTAGGATTGAATCTGCTCGCTGTGTAACACTTAAGGTGACATTTTCCATACCTTATGTTATACTTAGAAAAATGACAGTTAAGGGGCTTTATGCAACACTTAATGGGCTTTAAGGGATACTTAAGAGAAATTCTAAGGGTTTATGACGTTTCACCTAAATAAACACTTAAGTGTCATTTAAGGGATATTTTATGCAACGCCCTTAATTGTAAGGGAAACTTAAGGGCGATCTTAAGGGAAAATTACACTTAAGGTGTTTTATGCAACCAGGCACTGGAATAGATGGCAGCTTTCATTGGCCAAGGCCCGCCCATGAGGCCGTTTGACCGACATGTTAAACAACCAATCACAATTTGTTTCGTTCAGCGTCACTATTCAGGGCGTGGAAATGTCGCCACAATAACAGACCGGTGTGTAAAACACTCGGAGGTATTTTAAAGATTCTATGCCGCGAACTTTAAATATTTCACATACTTTTGAAAATCCAGCATTTAGTTGCCCCTGATAAGCGCTTGTCGTCACAGTTGTAAACTGTTTGGCGTCACGGCATCTTTGTTTCCAGGCAGAACGTTAAAGAACGCGAGACACGTCTCCCGGAAATCCTGTATAATCTAACCAATCTGACGACGACTTCAAAACTCCTGAAGTGATTCCAGATAAATGTGCCATATGCATCAGATGTTTAGCCAACGGTCCGTGGGCGTGACGTCTGAGGCTGAGACTACTTTAAGACAAGTCATGTCACTCGGCGGCCATCTTTGAAATGCCTCTCTGGCATGCAAGTGCAGCTCCTACCTCTTTGAATGGGGAAACATCAAATTCTCCAAAACTGTTCACTAAGCTTACAATTAAATTTCATATTTGAAATCACCAAAGAAATCTGACAACAACCGTATCATTAACGTTGTTTGTATTGCTCAAATAGTGTTATACAAAGCTTATTTTTTAGGCTAGATCAGCCAGTGCGCATGCGCAGTCCTAGGCGCACGTCTCAGAACGCTGACTGTTTCTATAGCAACTGAGACTTCTAACGGCAGCTGCAGTGACTTTACCGATTAGCGACTGGCTCTTTCTTTCAGAAGGCGTGGCTTCCTGCGATTGAGCGGCCCTATTGAGCGTTGCATTTTTCCCCATTCAAAACTATACGAGTGACACCTCTTGGGTATGCTATAGTCTTTGGAAATACCGCAAGCGGAGTGATACAAATGGTGAAACAGTTGGAGTTCTGTTATCACTAGAATATTGCACTCCTCTCAGCCAATCAGATTGGAGGACCAGAAAGAACTGTTGTTGTTCGATTTTTTTATATGTATATATAAAACAATTATATAAATGATTTATATTTGCACAGAAGACAAACAAATACAGAAAACACAATAAAAAAGCTAAAAATACAAATATATAAAAAAAATACTATACTAGTATAAAATAACACTGATAGATTCAAGGCATAAGGAAACTATATTAATGCTTTTTTCTGTCTACACAAAGTAAACCTAAATGTGTTACAAATGCCAGAAGCTAAATTGCACACAAGGTTTTTGCAGAGATTAAATAAGTGAGGGAGAACCCTTCAGTCTTTGGGTTTAGTGATGCGTAGTACAAACCAGGGTTTGAATGACAGGACGTGACCAGTTCATCTCTATCTTGTAGGCTCCTCAACACACTGTTAATGACAGTCTGACTCTCGATTGCTCAGATACATGGCAGCTGACAGCAGAATCTGATCCCCGGGTAAGACTGAGCTTTCACTGACAGACTAATGGAAGCTCTCTCGTAGCCAGAGAGGGAGCCTCAATGATATCTTGAAGAGCTGAGGGCCACATCAAAGACAACAATCCTGCCTGTGATCTGCTAGTGTCCTCCAGTTCTACATGAGAGCAGAGATGAGTGACGGCTGAGGTAAGAAGAGAGGCGGGGCTCTCGATCACTTCCCTATTAGAAATTACACATGCGGAAGAGATGCAGAGGACAATGTAGTGGAAGTGAGGGCCAACAGAGGTTCTGATCACAGTATAATCATTTGGACCGGTACCATCAAAATGAAGTGTAGCTGATATGATATTCTCAATCCCTGGGAGTCACATCAGCAGATTTGTGTTGAGGTATATTAAAGATATATTTTCTTGATCCTGTTCTGTGAATAACCACACAACAGCTGTGTAACCACTACACAGTTATAAACCAACTGCTTTCAAAACAGGTGCTATGCCATCTTGAACAGTCAGGAACAAGAATGTATCTACAACTGTGTTCTCTTATAATGTGGTCACCTTAACTGGAGAATATATCTTGCGTTCATTAAAATCATGTATGAAGAAGAGACCGGGGCAAGTTGTCACAGTTGTTATATGGTTTTAAAGTGGAAATTCACAACTGGAAAGATTAACTTTTAATAAAACTTGGCTGTCTATGCAATGAATGAATAAATACAAAATGGGCTATGATGTTTCCTTTGCCCAAAAACTTCATTTCAACTTTAATTAACTTTGATTTTGCATTTGTGTCATCCGGATGATTTTTGTTGTCGAATCAACCCGGATTTCTGGGTTCAATGGGATTTTTTTTTTTAAAGCAATGCTAATGAAAGGTGGTTTCAAACACTCAAGTAAAAACTAAAAGTAATAATAATTAAAAAAGTGACCTGTCAACCAAACTAAAATTCCAGTCATTTTTGATATGGCTTAAATAACTATAATGAAGGACAAGGGTATTTGTCATAAATGTCTCATGTTGTAATTTTATAAATAATTAAAAATAAATGATAAATATTTTAACATTTTGTATGCCTTTCCATTTATTCTGTTTTATTATTATTTATTCATAATTTATTTATTGATCATATTATGAAGAAAAAAAATCATTAACTTGCCTACTTTGTATATTGTGGATAATGGCATTTTGATTTTAAATACAGTGTCAACATGAACATATCCCAACGTGCTTCAATGAACTGCATTTACTTTTTTGCAGCCAAGAGGTGTGTCAAAAAAGGATGTTATAAAATAACATCATGCTGAGTGTTATATTCAGTGAAATAAAACGTGTGACAACTAGCCCCGGTCTGCCCCGTTTGAAGCTGTGAATGACAGGGAACTCAAACTGAAGCGAAGATCTTGCTAAGGTGGTCATTAGGTCTAAGTCGGTTGGGTAAAAGATTTAGACTAACATCATGTAAAAGTGTCTAACGTTAAATAATGAGTCACGCTGTGTTGGCGTTTCGTTCATGAGTTTGGTGTTGCGTTTGTCCCAAGAATTTTAACGGTCAAACTTAGAGAGCTCAAAGCATACTCACCGTCGACGTGTGTGACTTCATTCATATGAACAGAAATAAAATCACATCTCCTTGTATTATGTGAAGGTCACCCGCATCCCCTCTGCGACGCGGGACTACACTGCGCCCGCAGTCAACTACAAATAAGTGAGTTGAGGTGTTTCGCGTCTCACCGCTCTCACAAACACAGTCTCTGATTGGTCGACTGGTCCCGAGGTTAGGATTCCTCTTCGTCTGTCTTTTGAATCGAATCTTTTAATGAATCGATTGAACCAGTTCACATAACTAAATGATTCGTTAACGTGATAAAAAACAAAAACAAAAACAAAAAACTTAATGAAAACTCAATAAATAGTAATGTACCTGCTACATTATGGATTTATTCAATCATTTAGTCCATGTTGTAATATGCTCACTGGGATGTCAGGATCACTTTTATATTAAAATTTGAATCTATTTAGCTACGGTGCTTTGACACGAACTGTTCAAAAGAATCGATTCGCGGAAAAGGTGTACTTGCCTTTATACTGTTCTTTACAGTCACCACTCAACACTATCAACACTATATACGTTGCCCTGCTCGTTTTTTCCTCAAAGCAAATTACAGCAAAGAAAAACTTGTTTGCCAAGAAAATACAAGATTACTGCAGGATACATTTAGTAAAGTTTTTATTCCACATCAACATCTGATAAATGACTGCCACACTCTGTAGGTAAAACCTTGTAATTCATAACACGTGTGCTTTATCTTGAGACAAACTTTAGAAACCTTTTCATATCCTTGTTGTGGCTCTTCCTTCACCTAAAAAGCAACTGAATCATTTGAAGTTCATTCCATGTTCTTTAATTTCTCATTTTCAAAAGCTTCATACACTGCTGAGGTAAAGTTATAGCACATTTCAGAAACTTTAGAAACACTGATGAACAAGACAAAATTGATGAGGTCTCTGTGTGCAGTACAGTAACTCACCACAATAGAGCTGTACATGGAAAAACAAAGTACAAGGACATGGATACAAAAACACTAGACCTTGTTAGGATATGGTGTTTGTATACTTTACATTAGATGATATTTTAAATAGAAAAAAACAACAACAACTAATTACTTCAGTGATGAAGTATTTTTGATAGGACAGGTTCTCAAATAGAAACAGAGATGAATTTCCATCAATGCATTTGTGTTTTTCTTCATTTCACAACATCCAACAAGAAAGTTGCAAGAAACATTACTTATCACGGAGTTGGTCAGTTTTTATAGTAAACTGAGTAAGAATTTGTTTCCACCATATTAACATTTTCATGTACTGATCACTTTGTTACAGCTGATAAAACAATGCCCAACATATTGACGTACCAGAGACAATTAACACCAGACAGTTAGTAGGCAACATTTTTGAATTAGCACAAGATTGTAAATAGCTATGGCATGATGGCATGGTTTACCTGATGAAATAATATTTGTGGTTCTTGAAAAAGTCTATGATATTTTTTCCTTAGAGTTTTTTTTTTTTAAAGAATCATTGGTCGTTCATATAATATCAAGAAAAATAAATAATTATAAAAAAATAAGCAAAATTAAATTATGCAGTAAAATTCAGCACATAAATGGCAAATAAACAATCAGCTGTAAAATATTTTGCTTTCTTGAACTTATCTGATTTTTCATATGCTGTAATGTCTCTGACTTTGGCTTTCTCTAAATGATTGCATTTCATGCCATTCAAAACAGGTCAGTTTAAGTAACAGCCAATATATGACAGAGTAATGATTCCTGATTTCACCACTAATGTGGTATTAATACTGATATTTTACAGTTGTTGTTTGCTCCACAGCACCTTACGGTATAAATTAATATATTTTCAAAGCACCTATATTCTGTATAAAAACATGTACACATGATGACCTGGATATAATGAGAGAAACTTAAAAATAAGACAACACGTAAATAATAAAAAAAAAAAACACTAAATTCCAATACTTAATGTACATAAAAACAAATAAATATAAAAATTAACATCTAGTAATAGCACTATTAGTTAATCATGATTAAGCTCGAAGCTACATGTTTCTAAGCTACATTCCCAAGTCATGTCACTGCATGTTTTCAATGGCCATTAAGACCGAAGGAATTAGTGCCAATTAAAAGAACCACAAAAAGGTCTTGAATGTAACTCCTGAGGGTATACAAACTTCCAGTGTAGGTTCTAGTGACAACTTTTCATCTTTCCAGACTTCCTACTATGGAAACTAACCTGGCATGTATAATGACAGACAAGCTGAATTACTGTAATCAGAATGTGATGGAAACACTGAAGACTTTTTCCAAATACAAAATGACTCATGGCAGAAAGAAGCCAAGAAAAAAAAAAAAGTTTCAATGAAATAGCACTTCTATCACTTTAAAATTCAATATCCTTTAGTCTTACTTTGTGGGTCTGGGTTTGTTTATTTATAGTTGAGTCCACAAATCTCCACTTAAACAGGATGAATGTAAGGAGGTCATGGTAAGGACAGGAAGTGAACTTGAAACGCCTCAGTATAAGATGACAAAAGTTCTTTCCCCCCTCATTGAATAGAAAAGACTGCATTGGAAAAAGACATCTTGTTGCCACACATAGCTGGAATGGAAAGAATGTGCAGACTGGTATCAGACTGGTCATTTTTTTTGTCCCCTGTTGGAAATGTGAAGAGTTAGACACTGTGTTGGGAGAAAACCTGTCAGAAAAAAATATTAGCAAGAAACATTGAACCACATTACTGACAAACAGCTTTTCTTGTCACCCAGAACATGAAGAATGTTATCTTCATGACTGGGTAAACTAAAGTGACCTTCCCTGAAATAGATCCATAAACTTTGACAACATTTCAGCGAATGCCAGATGGCAGAAGACACGGTCCACTGTTCACTGACTTTCCCAAGCATTCGGGCACAAGTCTTTTGTAGCTATTATAACCATGTTGCTCCATCTTTGTCAAACAGTTGGCACAGTAACTAATGTTACACCACAACTTTCTGACTAAAGGTATTTGTGCTTCCCAGATGTATCACATGCTGGAAACCTAATTAGCAGCATTTTTCAGCACTGACCCATTAATCTCAACATTATAAGCCAAACAGAATCACACCAGCTTGTTCCAGTGTCAAATTAAGAAGAAAAAACATATGCATCTGTAGGAACATGACATGACTCCATAACTTTTAGTAAAATTGTATAAATTTAAAAACTTTTAGTATACTCAAAAAAACCTTCAGGTTGTGGTATATGTGTCTTTTTGCCATGAAATCTTTACTGATTTTTATAACATAAATGTAACAACTTCTATATTGTTAGTCATATTGAAGCAACTTAGGTTTTCTTGATTATATATACATATATATTTTTAGAAAAATCATGTTAAAATGTAAGTGTGTGAAATATGATACATCAGGCTTTAGAGGAACCTTTATTTGTATATCTCTCAATCATCATTGTATTGCATTGGATTATACGTTTCACCCCTAACTATTAAAATTTATGATCAAAGATCTGTAGTTATGTACAATATCATCTTACTAAGACATATTATTGGGAGCTATAGAGTGACAATTGATATTTAAATACATTTTATGTATGCAAGTAGTCTGCTATATAGCATTAGTCTACAAATTGTATATTTTATTGCCTCTGAATAAAAAAGGTGTTTTTTCCCCTTTATATGAGCCATAAAAGCCTGATGTATCAAATTTGATACTTAAAAAAAAAAAAAAAAAAAATCAGACTGTTATTTCACCTGCCAGTTGTTACAGGGTTAAAATGAAGCAATGCATATCATTTTAGCAGAAAAGGCACTAAACCAAACGTACATGGAGTGTTTTTCACTTGCTCCTGTGATGGTACTGCTGCTGCTGCTGTTGGTGCTGCGGTTGGTGCTGGTGGTGTCGTCGTGGGCTTGGGACACCCCCTCTGATACTGTGGCCCGGTGAAGCAGAAGCTGCTGGGTGATGATGTCCAGCACGAATAGGCTTAGCTATAAGAGACAGTGCAGTTTGAATTGAAACATATTTAAAAAACTTTTAACTTACATGAATATACATATATGGAACATGCATAATGTATGAGAGACATGCAGCAATACAAGAGAGCGTTTGGGCATCAGGTAACCAGAGACGAGGTATTACTGAGTATGTGGTGCCCTCTACTGGATATAATGCAACATTGAGATCTGAAGATGAAGCAGCTCTGACCAATCTGCGCGGTCTGTTTCATCCTGGCCTGGTTCTTGGCTCGGATGACCTCCTTGATGCGGTCCACCTCCTGCTGGTACTTCTTACGGTCTCTCATGGCGCTTTCTTTGGCCTCTCTCAGAGCAGACTCCAGGATCTTCACTCGCTCAGCAGTTGCACGCAGGCGCTTCTCCAGTTTGGGCAGCTCACATCTTAAGTCTGCATTATCACGCACCAACTATGAAAGTTACAGAATATATAAACAGAATTATTAATATCACAATATACATTATTACTATTACTATGT
Organism: Tor tambroides; assembly: GCA_021397915.2. Taxonomy (NCBI): domain Eukaryota; kingdom Metazoa; phylum Chordata; class Actinopteri; order Cypriniformes; family Cyprinidae; genus Tor; species Tor tambroides. The sequence continues at coordinate 185,443 of JAFVLL020040132.1, read as the reverse complement.
TATAGTTTATTATATTGTAATTTCTGTGCAAAGTTTTAAAATCCTACAAACCTGCTTGTGGACTTTAGTAAGCTGCTCCAGGTTATTCTCAAGAAAAATTATTTTCTGTTTTTGTGCAAGACTTCCCCCTGATTCATCAATGTCCATCTCTACACTCTATAAAACAGAAATGTATTTTTTTACACTATTTATCTGAACCATTTTAAAGGTAGTGTAATAGGTAAAAATTTTATAACTAATACTGCTGCAGACATCACCATACTTCCTCAGCTGATAACTCAGTACATTAAGAAAAATGTTTTGTATTACAAATTTTCTAAAAAAGTTATGTTAAATTATTCAAATATGCATTATCAAATTAAATTAGCTCTAATTTGCATAATGTTCCAGAACAGAAATCCGAACACTGGATAAAGCCAGGTTCAATTCCTATTGACAAAGGGTTAATGGTTTTTACAGTTTGTTTATTAAAGTTTGTTCATTCATGTCATTTTACATGATTTATACAACATTATATTCCTAAAAACATGGTAAAAATGTATAGTTTTTCTTGCTGTTGACAGTATTTACTCATTTATGGATCGATAAAAATAGCTATCCAAAATGTAAAAAAAAAAAAAAGGTAATATCAAAAAAGAAGGGAACAGTATTTGTTTTGGATACTCACTCGTCCAATGCGATTATTGATGTCCTGGATGAACAGCATACGCAGGCTGTGGAGAGTCTGGAGCTCTTTGGCCTTGTTGAAAAGAAAGTGGCATGATCAGTGATCTAAATAAAAATAACTTTATACAGGTTGAATATTCAAGGTGAACAACTCTGAGATAGCAGATGGTAGTGCTCAGAGACAAACTCTAGGAATGCCAGGTAATGTAATCGTACTCACCACAGTCTCTTCCAGACCCTTGAGATCTTCTTTAGCTTGCTCCCTCTTCTCATTCAACAAGCTGATTACAACAAAAATGATATGTGTTCAAAATATCTTTATTAGTGGAACAGAGATGTTTTACAAACATTGTCGCTCTTAAAATCTATCTTTGACTTATTCCACGAGCAGATTATTTCTACGACATTTTAATACGAGCAGTTGACTCACAGAAGCTTCTGCAGCCTCTCGTCCTTCTTCTGTTCCTCTTGTTTCAGCTTTTCATAGTCAGACTTGAGCTGATTCTGTTCAAGCTGAAGAGCCTGGTTCACACTGACAGCAGGGAATTATTGAATGAATCAAACTATTTTTTGATAAATTCATTAATTTGGAGTAATACCAGTCAAAAGCAGATGCATTAAAAGTCTCAAAATAAATATTACAAATGAATATTAGATATAAAATCAACCAGAGAACTGATTAGAAGTAATCAGAAATAAAGTACTTACTCTTTCAGCTCATCAAGGATCCTCTGTTTCTCTTCGATCTCATCTCGCAGACGTGAAAGCTGCTTCTGATGAGCCTCTCTGTGGCTTTCCATCTGCTGTTCCAGGGCTTTCTACATGCAGATGCATATGGGATTTATATATTCAATATAAATACTTCCTTTTATCAAAGTTTATTATGCAGAGACAGCTATAAGTTAGTCATTTGTATGTTGATTTCCTGTAACACTGCTCTGCTATCTGTTCATCACCTTCATCTCCTCAGCGTCCTGCATCCTGGTCATGTGCTCCTTTTCCTTATCCATGACTGACACCTCATGCATCTTTTCTGTACGAACCAAAAGAAGATTATTTTACTATATATTTTTACATATATAGTAAAACCACTGTGAATGAAACATGTTGTGCTTGTTTGAATTTGAATATAATATAATACCACGGTATTTTGTGACAACATTGCATGTAAACGCTACAAAAAAAAAAAAAAAAAAGTGTGTGCATCACAAAGACCTTGTGCGTTGAGTTTAGCGAGCTCCTCCGTCAGTGAGTCGTGGCTTTCCTCCAGCTGTCTCTTCTTCTGTTCCATGTTCTGCATGTAGTCGGTGAGGGATTTGATCTTTGCTTGATGCTAGAAACAAAAAACAAAATGCAAAAACAATGTTTAGACTACTTGGCTTGAGAACTCTATCAATGGGCTGCAATAGTCATGGCCTAATGGTTAGAGAGTCGGACTGAGTTCGAGTCTCAGGTCCAGCAGGAATTGTAGGTGGGGGGAGTGAATGTACAGCGCCCTCTACACCTTCAATACCACGACTGAGGTGCCCTTGAGCAAGGCACCGAACCCCCAACTGCTCCCTGGGCGCCGCAGCATAAATGGCTACCCGCTGCTCCATGTGTGTGTTCACTGCTGTGTGTGCACTTTGGATGGGATAAATGCAGAGCACAAATTCCGAGTATGGGTTACCATACTTGGCCACATGTCACGTCACTTTCACTTTTTCACTTTCACTATAGGTTAGTATTGTTTTTCAATTGGGGACATTAATTGCATTTCAGTTCTTAATCCCTTACTTTGTGGTAAAAGGAAAAGTGAACTTTCTTGGATTTAACACCTTTTTATTAATCCAATATTGAAGAGAAGTTAAAATTGGGTGGGGAACAAGACTAAAATAGACATGGACATTCTGGAAAATTTACCATGCTACTACTCTTAAAATAAAGAAAAAAAGTCATTAAAAAGAAACAATAATATGTTTAAAGCAACTATAATCTATCCTATTTTTTTAACTCATTAAAATAATCCAAATGGACATAAAAGATAAGTTTAAAGTGAAGAATCGCCCATATACAGATCTAGAATCACCACTAGAGGGTGCTGCTCTAAATAAATCACTGCGAGTACCTGAGAGATCAGGAGCTGACAGGAAGCGAGCTCTTTCTCGTTGACCTGCATTTTATGCATTGTGTCGGCCTGTGTGCTCTCAAGCTGTTTACTGCGGTTGACCAGAGACTTCACTTCTGACTTCATCTTACTTATGAAGAGCCGTGCCATGGTGAATTCCTCCTCCATGCCTCCGTTCATCTCTGTCATCTGAATAAAGAAAGAGAAACCAAATAAATGGCACATAACTATTCCATTCATTTGCTTTTTGAATCTCTGTCATCAAAAGTGACATTAAAGATAATACATTAATTCATAATTCTATTTTAAATACATGCTGTTTTATTTGACCTTTCTATTTATCACATAATCTGATTAAAAAAACAAAAAAACAAAACAAAAACATGGTTGCCACAAATGTATCACAGTTTCTACAAAAATAAGAAGGAACTGTTTTCAAAAATGACAATATTGGTAAGAAATGTTTCTTGAGCAGCAAATCAGCATATTAGAATGATTTCCGAAGCATCATTTGACACTGAAGATTGGAGTAATGATGCTGAAAGTTCAGCTTTGCCATCAGAGTAAAATAAATAAATAAATGGTATTTCAACATAATTCAAATATATTGAAACAGTTATTTTAAATTACATTAATAATTCACAATATTACAGTTTTTGTTGTATTTTTGATCAAATGACATTCTTTGTAAGCACAGGAGACTTCCTTCAAAAACATCTTCAAAAAAATCTTAACGACTTCAAACATTTGAATGGAAGTGCATATATAAAATGTATAAAAATGTTTGTAAATAACCACATATTCACATGTGTATGTAAGTAGTTGTGAGGTATGTATTGTTTACAAAACTAAAGTGCAACATCTGCACAACTCAGAATAATAGTCCCTTTTTTAAAACTGATTAAAAATGTATCTTTTGATTAGTTGTGCATTTACTTTTTTTTTTTTTTTTTTTATTAAGCTGTGTATTCTTACCTTGTGGTCATTCAAGGCAATAACACTGCCAATCTCATTGAGGTCCCGGAGCAAGAGACTGAGGATCTCTGCTGATCTCTTCTTGTGATGTCCACTGAGCTCCTGCAGGGCAGACAGATCCCTCTCCACACCAGCCAGAGCTGCCTAAGAAGAGATAACAGGACAAAATCAATGCACAAAGCTACATCCCCATCAATCTTCATTCACATGAGCTTTATTATTTCTTCCTCTACTTACACTCTTCTGCATAAGCTCCTCTGTGAGCTGTTGGTTGGTCTTGCTTCTCTCCTCCACCTCATGGCTTTTCTGGTCGTAGTTCACTGCCAGCTCCTCTAAGGCCTGGAGCACCTCCTTCACCTCCTCTTTAGCTGCCTCGTTCTCATGCTGCAAACGGCTCAGATCTTCCTGGATCTTCTCATAGTCACGCCGTGTGGATGCCAGTAACTGGAATAATGCAGGATGGAGGCGTCAGACATCTATGTTAGTCAGCACACTGTCTGGAGCTTTACTTTGGAGAATTCCTGCTTCTCTGTGGTTGTCATTTATTCAGCAAGAACAAATAATCTAGAGGACAAATAATTGATCAAAAGTAACAGTAAACGTTGCAACAACTGTTGCAAACACTGATGATAATAATAGTTTTTTAGCACCAAATCAGCATATTAGAATAATTTCTGAAGGATTGTGTAAGACTGAAAAATGTAGTAATTGCTGCTGAAAATTCAGCTTTGCCATCAGGAAATAAATTACTTTTTAAAATATGTTCAAACAGAAAAAAGTAATTGTAATAATACTTCAGAATATTCTTTTTTTTTGTATTTGATCAAATAAATGCTGCTTTAGTGAGCATAACTCCTAAAAATAAATAAAGACATGAATAAAATAAAAAAATCTTACTAACCCCAAACTAAATCAGATCTCAGATGGAAGTAAAGGGTATATTTCATAAGAACATACAGAATGCGGTCACTGAAATGCTGTTCAGAAAGATTTAATCAGAATGCTCAAAAAATGATACTGACAGAGAAATATGGGAATTTGAGTTCCTGAGGTTGTTTCAAAGAGACCCTGTGGAACTGTTTCCATAGGAACAACATTTATATTTAATTGTTTTTTTACTTCCATCTGTATAATTAGAACTAATTTTGCTTTGTTGCCACTCTTTGTACCTGAATGGAAGTACAGGCACTGAAATGCTAGAGCTAATTACGAAACATCAATTATTTTTAACTAATTATTACATTTGTTTTAAAGAGTTTTGATAAATACATTCTATTGCAATGAAGGAATGCATAAGAGCCAGCCAGTGATCAGCTAGCAGTCTAAGTATGTTCACATAGGTAAAACAGTTTCATTCTCTGTCATGGCTACTACTTGTTTCAATTTCAGATGCATTGCAGACAAAGCATCATGGGAAGGCGCGTGATGTCATAAATTGTGGAGGGCATGAGTTTTCTGCTCTATGTTGCTGCTCTTGAGTCGGACTCACCTCATCCTGATCCACCATCTGCTGCTTCAGGTTCTCTGCCAGCTGACTGTGCTGGTTGATCTCATCATCCTGTGGTAAAAGAGGGAAAGAGAGAGGTCTGAATTGTGAAGGTTGCACTTCCTGATGCACTTTTCTAACAGTGTGTGAGAGGTATTTATCACCTTGTCGTCTAGCTGCTGATACAGGTCATTGATCAGCTCCTCATACTGGGTTTTCTCTGAATCAGAAAGAGGCTCAGGGGGCGGAGCCGAAGTGTCAATTATGGGAGCGGCTTCAGAATTCTTTAATTCTTTACTGCTGTGCTGCTCATCAACAGGTACACTCTCACCTAAAGATAAAGAGGTAAAATATGTCAGTCCAACACAACTGCAGCAGTCAAGCTTTTGTTATTTTTTTTAATTAATTTTCATGTGGCTTTTTTGTAGTATGGAGTTATTTTTGTATAAAATAAAATAAAATAACAAAGGCATTGGTTTCTTCATTAATAAAAGGAACAAGGCTCTCAGGAAAGAGTCCTGCAGACTTGATGATAAAGACAGAGATGAGAACGACTGATTGGATGTAAAGGAAAGAAGATCTGCACACAGAGTCAGAGCCACAGTTATTCTCTGGGCTTTATAGCACTGGGATGGGTGAAGCCAGCATCTGTGTGTTTTATGTGCAGGAGAGGTGGAGGGAGCTGATAACACTGACAAAGAAATAAAAACCTATTCATGGGGATGCAGGAGAGAGAAAGTGATACATACTGACAGAATGACAAAAACATCAGGATTCATAGAAGGGGAAAAAAAAGATTTAAACATGTCTGAGGCTGAGTGTATTCCTTATAATAAGGAAAGTAAATATATTTAGCCATATACGGTAGTGTTGACACATACTGTAAGTACTTTGTAGCAAACATGCTTTCATTTAATGACAGGCCTGTTTGTTCAGAGTCATTATGTGTCTACCATTACACAATCTGTGTAATTAGTGCTAATTGGTATTTATCATTGTCAATTATTGTGGATTTCTGTCATCAGCACATGCATGGTTTATATGAAGGCCAATTTGTGTCAAGTTCTAATCAATATAACAAAATAATTACACAAACTATTCAATAACTTAATTTTCTCTTTGGACATCATTATTTTACTCAAAAACAGAAATTTGCCCTGGCTTTAATAAGTCTTAGACAAACAGGGGAAGAAGAAATAACTGGCTCCTTATCGTGGAGTCCATTTTAGGGCTCGAAACGCAAAAAAACCCCAAAGCTTTTGTTAAGACAATTACATCAAAAATTGACTGGCCTCTGCAAATTTGACCCAGCAAACAAAATGATATGCATCATCTCAGCCATTACAGTATTTTTAAAGCAACCACTTCAAATGTCAATGAAATGTCAATTTCAATGAAATTTTCCTCAGTGATATATATATATATATATATATATATATATATATAAACAATAGTATATATAAAACTTATCATTTTGTTTGCTGTTACATACTGACAAATATTAACTGATTAGAATTTGATTTTTATTTTGTTTCATGCTTAATAGTTGTTATTTTTTTATAGCATTAGGCCTGTATATTTGTTATGTTTTATTGTTTGAAGCTTGTTTTTTTAACACCCGTGTTTGTTCTCCTTCTTCTCTCTTTACCTTTCCGCCATCGTTTGAGCTCATTTTCTAGCCGCTGGATGATGATTTTCAGATTTCTGGTCTTCTCTTTCTCTTTCTCATATTTCTTCTTCCATTCCTCAGCTGTAAGCTCCATGTTCAGAGAAACTGTGTTTTTGATGGTTTTGGCCCTGTGTCAATAAAGCAAAGTGGAAATGATTTGTACATGCACATTTTTGTTTTAGCTTCACTAACTATTCTTAATTTCAGTCTTTATACAATGAAAGAGAAATAGGGCATAAAATAGCTTCTAGCTTCTAGGGCATAAAATAGCTTCACCTCTGGCCGAACATGAGTGTGGATTTGGTCTCAGCCTCATTATATACGGATGGAGAGCAGCAGATGACGATGGTTGTTCTGCAGTTCCCACCCAAAGAGTCCTGTAGGATCCTGGTCATTTTACTGTCTCTGTATGGCACATGGGTTTTCTGTAATGAGAAAGATAAGGCAAAACAATAAATAATGTATAAAGCAAATATTGCTTTGCACCGTGTGAGGCCTAGATTATGAATACAAGATGAGTGGCATTTTAGTGAAAAGAGAGGAAGAGGACGAAAAAATGAAACCGTCTGGGCAATTGAAATGGGTTGAGCACTTACAGTTCCTTCAGCCAGGGCTGAGATGACGTTCCCCAGAGCAGAGAGAGACTTATTGATATTTTTAGCCTCGTCCAGCACAGACCCTTCTGCTCCAGTTTTACTGACCTGTGAAAGAGCCACAGAGAGGTCGAGAGAGAGAGAGAGTGGAGATATTATATCATTCTCAAATCTATTTTGTAGTTTTATTATGACTATGTCAGGGTTTTTGAACTATAATTCCAAAAACATAATTATAGAGGGATACAAAAGGCTGGGCTAATACTGAAAATATGACGTTCTTAATCTAATTTAAAACCTGGAAATAAAGTTTTAGGATTTTGAGGGGAAGAAAAAAAACATAATATAAAGACAATATGATAAAATATAAAAAAGAAATAAAAATTATATGAAATTAAAAATTAATTTTGCCCTTTTTGTAATTTTTTGCATTGCTTCTATAGATACAAATAGAGATAAGACAAAGACAACAACAGAATATAAAAAAAAAAAATCAATAAAAGCATGCCTTTTCACTTCCTGCCAGATCCACCAGGTAGAGTTTTCCGCTCAATTTCTTCTCTGTCTCCACATTCTCCTGCTTAATATTAATGAGGAAAATGCTGTGACTGCGGGAGCTGTGCTCATTCATGTCTATAACACAATGTAACATCAGAGGATCATGGGTTAGGGTAAAAACAGTGTAACACAAAGTCAAGATAACAGCACTGTATTAGTTATGTTTGATTCAAGATGTGATGTATTATGTCAGGGAATGAAGAATAGTCAGTCACTCACTTGTGACAGCCACGTGACGATTGGATTTACCCTCATCGATCACATCCATGACGTCCTCCGGACTGGACACAAAACGCTCTGTACAACCCTGGCAATGGAACAGCATTAAAAGACGCAAGACATCAAGGACGTGTTTGCTTCATGCCTGGTGACTAAAAAAACACTGTATTGTATTGTGTATTATCTTTCCTACCTTGACAAATGGCACCCTGTTCTTATCTTCATGGACAGCCAGGTTGGTTTTGGAAACTTTAGAATCGGACAACAAAAATTTAATTTACACCTTGAAAAATCTATTAATCTTAATACTATGAAGAAGATTGCTTTTATCTCACCATCAAGCAAATCTCGAATTTTGTCCAGGTAGATTTCAAAATAAGAGACCTGTGATAAGAGATGGCCATTAATAATAATAAAAGAAAATGACAGAAGAGGACTCTTAATTAAACATTTTTCATTTATGTATAAAATAATTAACACAAATAATAAATAAACAAATAAATGTATTGAAGAGTTTGTGTTGTAATAAAGAAATGCAATATTAAAAGTACATATCCCAAAAGATGCCATCCACTGAAACTAAGACACTGGAATAGATTTTCTGTTGCAAAAAAGTGGTTATTGAATTTGTTGTTAGTAATAAGAATTTCTTCTATTGAAATGGTGTTGTCAAGAGATGTAGGATTATAAGTTTGCTCTGCTTTCAAATGAATTTTTATACCACTAGGAATGGGATTAATTGCACTATTAGTCTCTTTCAATGAAGCCCCAATAGTGTTAGTATTAGTATAGTCCAATAACATATTAACATAATCTACAATTAAATATGCTGTATATTACTGTATGCCAGAGGTACATTCCACTAACCTTTATTTTTGTAGACAGCTAAGCTCAATGTTTTGTTTCGATTTGTTAATATGCACATATTATTGAAATCAACATAAAATTTAATGAATTCACATGTGAAAATACACAAGCAGATTCAATGCTGAATGTTTTCACCTTGATATGGAACTCCAGGTTCTCATCCATGGAGTAGATGTGGTCAAAGATGTCCTGGGAGATGCGAGGGATGATGCCCTTCAGCTGTGAATTATGGAGCTGCCCCTGTGTGGATGTTGCAGAAGATATTTACAGCAAATATTTGATAATATGCCACTTTATTTCTAATGACAACTAATGACAGTTTGTGGAAGAACTAAGCACTGCATTATAGAATTTCTATTTCCTTCCACTATGTGTGTAATGTGAATAAGAAAGATATAAGCATTCCCTCTGAAGAACGTATGAGGACATCCAGTTTGGATAATTTGCATCTTTCAATGGTTACAAAGTGATTCATTTTCAGAAACATTTACAACTGAATTTATTGACTTTATATTCAAAACACTTGCTGAAATCACAGACTGTTTCCAGGGCAACGCCTGCAGTCAAGTGGCATTTTGCAGCTGTTGCAGCAGTTTGGCATTTCAGTCATTTCATGAAAGATGCTGAGAGATTCATCCATCTAGAGCATCTTGTGACTGAACAGATTTTGACTGACATTTTCTCACCGTACATGTGATGAAAGGTTATTCTGTTATTAAACTATAGAAATGTCTGAACTTGATACCAATCGTGATAAGATTAGAATATTTTTTCCTTACCTCCATAGTGTGCGTCTTCCCTGATGAGGTTTGGCCATATGCAAAGATTGTCCCATTATAGCCACCCAGCACATCTGAAATACAAGATTCATGGTTCAAAACTTTTTTTTCTTTTAAGGCCTGTATAATTTAACCTTCCATGCAGCTATACGTAATGTATATACAACCTTTAACAATCTGTTTGGCACAGGTATCATATACTTGCTCTTGTGTTGTGTTTGGAGGAAAGACTCGGTCAAAGATATACGGTTTGCCCTAAAAAAACAAACACATTAGTCAAGACACAAGTAATGAGGAGGTCTTAAAACATAAAATAGTTCAAGAGACATCTATAATAGAAAATATCATTCATATTTTGTTTTAAAATTTAAAACCCTACAATAAATTCCTATCTTTAATATCTGTGTCACATTTTCAATGATTTAGCCCAAAACAGATAATAAGTTTGCTTTCATTATATATCATATTCATTTAAGAATTATTCTCTTTTTGTATCAAGAGGTCACTCTCATAAATGGCCCCAGCACCTCTTTGTTTTGCTGATGCTGCACAGATTCTACTAACGGCTATTTATGAAGTTCCCCAGAGGGTTTGAGGGGTCTACATTGTTGAAGAGAAAATAAGAGGACCTTGTGATGAATGCAGCCCAACCCCCAGCTGCCAGTCAATCTTATTGAGCCTCAACAAATCCCTCTCTTTTGTTTTGAGTCTCTGAGCCGGACCCTGAACCTGCTGCTGAAATCTATAACTGTGATTAGAAATGAAAAATAACTCTCCAAAGAAAGAACTATGTGCAGAGCCTATAAACTTTAAACTATAAGTTAATCATGCTAAGCTAGACTATAAATTAATCTATAAATAAAACTATAAGTTAATCATGCTAAGCTTTTCTCCTCTGTTTTTAATTGTTTCTCTGTCACTCGTTTTTTCATTTTTTTTTTACATGTATTTATGTGTATTGCATATTTAAACATATTACTTTTATTTTATTTAAATTTAAGTTTTAATTTTATTATTATTTATGTGTTTATTTACGTATTTACTTATTTATTTAATGAATCTATTAAATTATTTATTTTACAGAATCTATCATTTTTGTCTAACCCTAATGTTTAAACTTAAGTTTAGACAAAAACATATAAATAAGTGATAAAAAAATATTAAGCTGGATAAATATCTAAGGATGCTTATTTCTTTTACTGTATAGATCAGCTAACTGAGATGTGAGATTTAGTGTTCCCACACGCATACAAAGATCAGGGGGAGCTCATGTACTGCTGACAGCAGTTTTTCCACATCCTCTTTCGCCCATATGCACACAAATACACTCTCCCATATGGAAAGAGAGAAAGAGAGAGAGTCCTGAGACCTACACAGATCCTGGTCTATCCTGTGCCTTATTTTAACATCCATAAAAGAAACATACGGACCAGGTGACCTAAAACAGACATGCATTTGCTCTGTTGATTATCAGTGTAAGACATCACACAGACACTAATACTGCTGTATCAGAGTTGACAGTGTTCACACAGACACATAATGTTTCTGTCTGTGTTTGATTAAGCTGGTTGGGGTCATGCATCCCTGCCGAGACACAAATGAGAGCTGTTGCTCAAACCCAGACCGTCACCACGGAAACTACATCTCACCCGGAAAGAAAAGCACTGATTGGCTGATAGTCAGCACCTGTCTCCTGGCCAATACTGGAGGAGAATAACATGATGAAAACCATCTCTTCCTTCCATCTCTCTCTTTATGGGTCCAACCTTTTATGTTAGAAGTCAAATAAATACTGCAGATTGAAATTAATTCTTGTAATACAGAAAAAGAATAATTACTGGAAAGCCACTGTCAACAGGTAAACAAGTATTTTATATATAGTGTGTATATAGTCTGTAAATAGGCAAGGACATTTACATGTTTCACTCTACATTTTATCCACGTGCTGGAATCTGAACACAATCTTTTATAAACACAAACACTGGCTGTATATAAAAGCGCATGTGTTCAGGACAATGCATTCTTTTAGTCAATAATTTATGCATATTATCTGGGGACCATCAAGGCTTTTTCAAGAGTGCAGGATTTTACCACATTCAATCAAAAATCTATATTGCTTACTTCCTGAACAAATACTTGAAAGGATAATGCATGTTTTTCTATCCATTTCAGATGGGTTTGTAGAATAAAAATAGTACAGTATTTATATAAATTACATAGAAACAAATGTGCACCATAAATAAATCTAATAATGCAGTAGGGTTGTTTGCAAGGTGGTGCAGAAGATAACGCCAAAATATTAAAGAGGACAAGAAATACAGCAACAAGAAGGGGGTTTATACAAGCAACATGCATGTGACTGTGCGTGTCAAACAACAATTGTCCCAATCCTCAGTGGACTGGCTTAAATATTCCACTAAATCAGCCTAACCGTTCCCTGCCAGTCCTGGCCCCTCAAACAGCACCTCTGTCACTACGGCAACGTAAATTACTCACAGGGGCCCTGGGCCTCTTTGTGGCCTTGTGCATATAATAAGACGTTAGCACCCACATTAAACACTGCTGACCAGATAACCCTCATAAAGCAAAACATCAAACCCAGCCTGGTATTGACAAACTACAAATGATTAGTAATTTGTCACTGTCACAATATGTCCTATAAATCTCTCTGCAATTGTTTTGTGGTGGCTATACTCACACGAACCATGCAGTACTGCTGGTTGTTTATGCTAAACTATGAATTAATAAATAATTAAAGAAATAAATCATTTGAAAATAATGTATATTTTTACTTGTATCCTTTTTATAATTAAATCTAATTATGAATGAAATAATTAAATAATTATACTGCAAACAAACAATTAATCAAAATTGTTGCTGAATATTTTTAGCAAAACTGTTGCCATGTTGGTACATTTTTAAATTAAATAGAGAGTGTAAATAAAGTATGCTATATTAGGCTATAACACATTCTTCTAATACTATACCATCATTTATAAAACTATAAAATTGTGCTATTTATAAATAAATACTCAAGTACTCTTCACATTTTCAGTCCATTTACATTTTCATCAATAATTCAGAGGCTGATTAAAAATTGTAAATTTAATTTCATTGTGACACTATGGAAGTTAATATTTGTTTCATACATAAAATACAAATAGATCACTAGAGATACTGTAGATAGATGGATGGATAGCTAGACAGATAGGCTAGATCTTCATTTCTATTTATTTCCAGTTCATCAGAGCTGTTGGGGGAGGAGGTGTGAAATTCCCCCTTCCCCCACAAATGAATTTGAGTTTATTGAGGGTTTAAAATCTATTGCATTAAAGCACCACACGGAAAGATTCACTACCAAAAAACAGTCACTAATGAGATGCAGTTAGATAAACATTGACAGTAATAAATGTACATAAATTACCTAGATCTCCATTCACAGTCACACTTGTATCCTAAAGCTAAATGTCTGGCATTAGGACCAGCAGGCTGTGCAGAGCCTGCAGGGTACCATTACAGAGAATTTACATTAGAAGCAGAAGTCTAATACCTGCTACGCTCGATTTTGTGTGCAGATTAGGCATGGTAATGTCGATTACCATCTCAATGGGTCAGATAATATGGGCTATTGTGTTTGCACAAGGGATTTCTGGAGGTTTACTGTAAAACATAAAAACCATCAGTATCTTACTGTGTGGACAGGCCAGCTTATTTATAGCACGTCACACACCCACACAGTCACTCAGACTCTCATTCCAGATATCAAATGCTCTTTCATTTGATCTCACTGCTAAAATATAAATCATATTCTGTTATTAAAAGATAAATGAAGGTTCTGACCCATAATCAGCATGTATCTTCCAGACTGAGTAACCACACATAATTCCAACCCTAAAAGTACACATGGCCAACAATCATTCTACACTCTACATCTGCATTCAAAACAAAGTAGACGGATTTAATGCAGCTAGCTAGCTAAATAAATAAATAAATCTGATGTGATTGAATTAAGGATAAAGTGAATAAGATTACATGAAATACGCGACAGGTACCTAGCCATTCTAAATTATTCTTTAAAAAGCCTGGCACAACTGGTGGTCATTAAGAAAATTATGATATTGAAGTAAACAAAGATATTATGGTGAGATGGAACACTGAAATTCTCAAAGGTTAACATGTTGGAAATTTGTCACAAAGAATGTGAGAATATTTTTTATCAATTCTGCCCTCCATTTCTACATTTCTAAAACCTAAAATATCAGTTATATCTATTCAGTATGAACACAAAGTACATTCAGACAAGAGCCAACTAGGCCTATATAATAAAGGTAGCTTAAATTATAAAAGAAAAAAATATATAAACTGCGATCTCTGGAAATTTTGCCCCACGTGTTTTATGTGATGTGCGCAATTTATCAGTTACAATGTGTTGTTGTACATTAACTTCCGTATTTTTGTTTTGTGTTTCATACAGTCTTGCCGTTTAATTTTTGCTGAGAAGCCTATAATAAATTATTTCATGGTCGGTCTCATTGTGACAACACGTAGCAATATTGGGTCGTCGTGAGTCCTGTATCTCTTTACTCTGCCATGAGGGGAATGTTCAACAGCTCTATGTACCCAAGTCGATAATGTATGTAATTAAAAACAATTACAAAACTGAAACAAACTCGTTTAAGTAAAACAAAAGAAACCATGTTCAACATAGCACTGTGTGGAGCGATTCTCGCACGGCACAGCAATATAAATAACTCAAAGTGCAACAATTTTTCAAATGAAAGAGGATTTGTTTTTCAAATGTTGGGCAGTCTAAGAGGGAAAACTAAGAACTTAGACATAATTCAGGATTTACCTTTATAATATGAAAGAACCAGACGAATATGATTCACCCAGACAGATATGAAATCATCACATCAATGAATCAAGTTAGACCTATATTTATCTGAAGTTACATCATACGTAATCTCCTGCTCAAAAAAAGAAAATGCGCGCCTTGATAACATCTGTAGACTCTGAAGACATCTTACCGATATCACCACGGTGTCTTCTCCTTTGAATTTCGGTATGTATTTGTCACCTCTGGTGATTTCCGATTCGTTAAGTGGCCTGAATCGGCACATCACCTTCACACAACATTCAGCCGCATCCACCATCGTGTATGATTTTATCCAAGGAAACTTTCTCTCCGGTCAGCAGATCTGGTCGTCCACTCCGCAGTCTGCAGAGGAATGCATCAATCAAACAATCAAAATGTCTCGACGCTTGCCAGTCGTTCAGCCCGTACGGTCCATTCCCACCGAAAGAAGCTTTGAAACTGAAAACAACCTCAGATAAAATAAACTCCTGGATACCGTTTCAAATAGCACGTAACATATCACATAAACATTTAAAATGAGTGTAATTTGGTTGTCGTTGACGCTCGCTGTTAGGAGCTATATCCGAGTGCACCTTGACCGTTTGAAGAGCATCAGCACTGGACAGTTCCACGCGCTCTGACTGACGGCGGCCGCTCCTTCCGCACGCGCTTCTGCTGTCCAACAGCGCCTCTCAGCAGAGCTGCCCATGACTGCAACAAATCACGAAGTTCACAAATAAACAAATCAACAGCACACATTGGCGAAGAAATTGACCTAAAAAATGGTCCAGCGTCTTGGTGAGGTGTGGGAAATATATAAAAGAAGCAAGGGAGAAGTTCACTCAGTATAAGATTCTTCAGACTATTACCACACTCCGGTAAGACTTTACAGGATGAAACTGATGAAAGACAATTTATGTTGGAAATGTCAGTTGGAAACAGGTAGACCTAGCTTTTTACATTGTATTTGGGAATGTAGTCTTGTTAAACCATTCTGGAAACAAGTTACGGATGTCTTAGGTTGCTGGTATGGCTCCGAAATATCTTTAACCTCTGAACTGTGTCAATTGTGACAAGTCTCAAATACTTAATGTTTCAAAGCGTGTATTTTCTGTTATTATGGTATGTATTACAATGGCAAGTAGGATTATTTTGAGACACTGGAAGACAGTGAAAGCCCCAGAATTGAAAGATTGGGCCAGTGCAATGGTAGAAATGGCATCTTATGAATCCATGCTTAATCGAGTAGGCTAAATGGTGTTGAGGAGGGGTTGTCTCCCTGGGAAGAGTTCTGAACATATATTACTGTAAGGTCTCAAAATGAATAGAAAACTCTTTGGTGTTATATCTTGTATTGTATTTCATTACATGGTGATAATGTGCCTGTAAAAATCTGTAACCTTGTATAATTATGATAATGTTGTATTTCTGTTACATATCAACCTTCCAAAAAACAACAACAACAACAAAAAAATAGTAATAAAACTTCAATAAAGAAAAAGAAATCAACAGCACCTTTGCAAAATATATTTGACGTACACTTACATATAACATATACGTAAACAAAGTAAACAAGCTAGACTTAAAAACAACAACAACAACAACAACAACAGTGAAAACAATATACATCGACTAGTCTAAATAATGCGTATGACAGGAAAAGAACATTTTCCAAACAAACACTCCTGCTGGAGTGATAAAACAAACCGCGGATGGATTTTGTTTTTGAAATGGAAAAATCAACAGTTATATCGAAACGTATGTGAACGGATAATAAAAACACCACAAATTTTGTAATCAAATGTTTAGTATATCAACTGTGCGATTATAAACGAATTAAATTTTTCTTCAGTCGTTTTCTATTCAGTTGCTTTTCTCTCTCTCTATATATAGCTATATAGTTATGTAGACACACACACACACACACACACACACACACACACGTTTAGATAATGTGCTGTTTAACTTTTTTCCCTCAAGGATTTTAATCAAAGCTACTACAACAGCAACAGTATATCCGCAGTGAACACTAGAGGTCGTGTAGTGGTTGTTCAAGTCTTGTATTTTTTTGTTATAATGTCTAAACTAATATGTTAAATCTAAAGTTACAGCCAACTGTAAAATTGTATGGAGTTCCAGTGTAAAAGGTATAGCAAAGATTCAATTAGATCATGATCAATTAAGTGGATCATTACAGTGATATGCAGTAGAATACTGCTGTGTAATTCTGCCTATGAAGGCCTCTAGTCCAAGTGAAGGTCAATCAATGCAACTGAATCTCCCACAGAATGACTCCCAGGACAGCTTCTTCTCAACACAAGTGCAAAGAGGCTACAACTGACAACTTATGTGCTGATTGGGATATAAGGTTTGTTATGAAGACGTAAAATATTGGCATAATAGAATAGGTATTTATACTTCCATTCCTTTCTTTCATCTGTATTTTATGTTCACTAATCTGTTAAAAAAAAAGAAAAAAGTGTCTGGCAAACACTATAAAAAACTAAAGTAATTATAATTATAATATAATTATTTTATTATCATAACAACCAAATGCAAATGCTCATGTGGACATTTTTGCACACTTCCCCTTTGAAACCAAAACAAAGGTCTCATGGTGAGTTCATTGTTTTCATGCCAAAGCTGGCGTCTCCTTGGCAACAGGCTGTAAACTCAAAGCTGCTTCAGGCAAATGCGCAAAGAAGATAAAGGACTGACCCTTAAAAGACAAGGACGTAAACACAGGAACTAATTTAACTTCATTTAACTCAAACATTTCAGTCCAGAGAAGTAACAAACTGCTTACACAGGTGAGTCGTACTGGTTTAAATTTAAGCAAAAGAAAAGACTTTTCATACCCTTATTTAGTAACGTTTAACATCAAATATTTTTTTCTTGGTTCTGTGCTGATTTATGAATTATGAATTGTGATTACTGGTTTATAAGGGCTTGTTTTTCTTATGCAATAAATGCATGGTCATTTATTAATTTCTACTATACACTAATATTACATTTATTAGTAAATTATACAGGAAGTTGCTTTAAGGAAAAATGTGCTAATAACTTCAAAAGCAAACATTTACAATTTATTAAAGATATAAAAATATCTTTAAAAATACATAAAATGTCCGTGCTGAGATTATACATTGCCTTCATCATAAAAACAACCACATGGGGGCAACAAAGCAGTTCTTGTGCATTCTGCGAATATTGAAGAAGACATTCACTACAGTTAGTGCATCAGAACTGCAGCTAATTTTCTGTGTTTGTGTATCTGCCATAACACTGGAGCATGAGTAAACATGAAAGAAGCAGATTTGTGGAGCAACTGTTGAAGGAAGAGCTCGAGGCTGTGGCTCTGGGACTGGAGCAGGGAGTCTACGCCTGGGAAGAGATTGACATGCCTCATGATTCACAGGGCTCCACTCCTCTTATCAGTGCCTGCAGGACGGGTCTTACTAGGGTATGAGACAAAAGGGTGATACGATCAAAAAAGTGGAAACTATAGCTGATTTCTGTGTAGGAAAGCTAATATAGTGTAATGGGGGTGTAATGTATTGATAAAAATAATGGGCATAATGTTTCACTTCCTGTAGTAGCTACTTTCTGCTTTCTTGATTGCATTGCTGCATTATGCATTAAACAACAGTTAGTTTTAAGATTATTAATATACAGTCCACTGGGGGCTTTGAATTGTTTGTTTTGCTTCGTTTGTTTGTGACTGTGCTTCGGTGAATCTTTTGTAGTGAATCTTCCTTCACGTTTCAGCACTAGGTGGCGACAAGTGACTATTTTGATGAGCGAGTGAGTCATCCACTCAACTGATTCATTCAAAGGAATGAAACACTCTGCAAAATCATTCCTCATTATATAGTGCACCATTTTAGGGACAGCCATTTGTAGTTGTGGACACTATCAAGTGCACTCATTCAACTCCATAATCCGATGAGTGTCCAACCAAATAAATTCCCTTGTCTGTAGCACTTCCACTACACTCAGTGTCTGAATTTGGTCATTTGTTTTTTTATTTAATCACTCATTCAGTGGACTATAATAGTGGAGTAATGTAGGGAATAGCGAATGAGGTTATAGGGGGCATTTTCTTAAGTCATTGAATCATTTACTCAATTGATCAGTTAAAAATGTCTGATTCATTCACAGCTCAATAGCACTTGTTCAGAAGCTGCAACATCATTTTGGAATTATTTTCGCTAGCAGAGCAAAAATATACAAACTAACTGCCAATATTATGTGTAGAATGTAGATTACTCAGTATTAACTTATTGAATTGTTGTATAAAAGCAATATCACACTTGAAATCGGAATGTCAGAACTCACTTGTTTTCTTAAATATCATAAACCTATAAGCTTATCATTCACCCGGTTCATTATAATTTTAATAATGCAGATACATTGCTTTTAACATATTCTGAACACAGGTTATGCATTTCCTTCTGAAAAGTGGAGCCGATGCTACACTGTGTAACAATAGCAATCAGACAGCTCTTCATGTTAGTCAACCAGAACTCCAGGGGGAGCTGTTGACAGCTATGATCAGAGACGTACCCCATCAGAAGCAGCTCTCACTAGCAGCCTGGAGGGGAGACCTCTGCTGTCTACAGGACCTGATGGTGAGCAGCTCAGACTTCAACTTCCGCTTGCCATTTGACTGTTAGTAATGCGATATCAACCTTAGGTTCACACAAAGCTGGGTAGACTCCATAGGGAGTTCTCTGATGGATCAGTATTGGCCACCTGTCATGTGAGAGTGAGATATTTTTACACTCACCTCAGGCACTGGTTTGAGTAATTACAACAAATAAAGCTTATGTTGTTTGTGTGTTACAGGCCCAGGCAGACTTGTTGGAATTAACTAAACAGAACAGAGATGGACTGACCCCACTGATGCTGGCTGTAAGGGATGTGGATCTGTTTGAAGGACTGGAGATGCCATGGGAATATCAACCTGTGGAAGTGGTGAAGGAACTTATGTCTTTTCCAGTGTAAGGAAACAAATTTCAACTTAATTTTGTCAATCCCTTCTTGGATTTGCAATGGAAATGCAAAATATAAACAGCAAATAGAAATGCAATGTATTTTTAATATGTAGAATTGTGAACAGTAAAATGGAATTTAAGATCAACGGTGATTTAATCGGCCTCTCTCATTAAAAATAGTCACTAATCCACCTGCTCTGATTTCCAGTGATATGAAGATCCTTGATGGAAGAGGTCATACGGCTCTGTGGTACGCCTCTCAGATCAAGAGCACCAAGAAGGAAGAACTTTTCCATATAATGGATTCTTCAATGCAAACAGGTAAAACACTACATATTCCCTTTATTTTGCAATGTGGAAGTAAGCTATTTTCTGTGAAAGTGCAGCAAATGGTAAATGTAATAAGGTGGATTAAAAAAATATTTTATCTTCATAAATCATGGACTAGATCTTCATTGTGCATAATCATTTAATATTTTACATGTAGTCCAATCAGTGTTTTCATTGAAGTTATTTGTCAAGCATGTGAATGCAGTGGTACCAGCAATACCAGTTATAACATTTAATACTCAAAACACTGTTTATAGATTTTATACCACTGTTTAAACGGTTTTATAAAAAAAGCATTCATTTATTTGTAGTGCAATTCTTTAAAAACCTGTTTATGTTCTCAATGTGATGACTTATTTTAGTATTTGTATTGTATTTTGGAGAAACAATATTCATGTGTCTGGACACATCGTATTGGCCAACGAGTCCTTCTGTACTCCCCAGCTGCTCTCCTACATGTGGCTGTTGCACACCAGATTCAGATGGGATGAAGGTCAGGTGCTCTCACCCTTCTTACTCATTATATACAATGAATCATGGCAGTGTGTCATGTAGAAATCCATTTGAACTGTGTGAACAAAAGCATACAAACATAATGACGGCATAAACTGAGTCAAATAATAAATAAGGCTCAGTGGGATTGTAAACACAAAGCCAATTAAATGTAGTTTCTTTTCTCTGAAATGTTTTGATTAAGCCCTTCATGGCATTTCATTTGGCTGTGCCTTGGTCACAGGCATCACAGCTGGCTAATGATGGTGTTATTTGATTGAATAGACGGCCTCCAGGTGGTCAGTAGTTTACAGGTGAATTAGTCGTGTGATTCTGTGAAAGGTTATTCTAAGGGACAGCCAACCTCACCGCTTTTGTTTCTTGCTGCATACCAGCTGTGTCATTGATAACCTTTCCTTTACTGAACTTTATTTTTTTGCAGAAAGATTCAGCTGAGATTATCATGGCACAAAAAGATCATGCAGACATCCACCAAGGTCAGTCAACAACTAGACTTGTTCATTGTTAATCCTAGAAGACAGATTTTAGTGTCATAAGTATACCTGCACAATCATTACAGAATGACAGCGACTCTCTGTGTCACGCAGACACAGACACACACACACACATAGAGCAGTCTCAGACTCTCAGCCCGTACCTCAGAGAATCCATGACAATAGGAGGGGTGTGTCTGACTCTGCTTTTTGGGCTCCTCTGTTTCAAATGAGTCCGACTACACAAGAGTCATCCACAGAGAACCTCTGACACTCACAGATAAGGATTATGCAAGACTCACAGGAACTGTAAAACATTTGGTTTCACTGAAGCTTGGGCTAATTTAGAGAGGACTGACTTTGTGAAAGGTACATTTATATATATATTTATATATATATAAATTCAAAGATTTGTGGTCTTATTTTCTAAAAATCTTATTGAAAGACAATTTACAATTCAAAACAGTGGTTTCTCTTTGTCATTTATTTTTAAAATGTAAATTATTCCTGATGGCAAACTTCAATTTTAAGTAATCATTACTCCAAACTTTTTTTTTTTTTTTTGGTAAATGTTGGAAAGTATATATATTCTGTCATTCTGAAAGTGTGTGTGTGTGTATATATTCATTCTCCTTCAGTAATATAGGTGTTGTCAGTTTTTAAATTAGCATAAACATGAGGACCATTTTACATGACCCTTTCATCCAGAGTGTATTTGGCTGTGTGTCCGCAGATAACAGGACTTGCTTTGAGGGTTGGATGGAGCCAAAGATAGACATCAGACAAGATGGCAGAGATGAGAGGAAACGAAGCAGGTTAGCCAGCTGACCACATACTCATTCATCGCTTCCTCATCAAATTAAATTAGCATTCAGAATAACAAGAGAGACAATCAGAAGTCAACAAATCACACTTAAACACCACCAACAGCAACTGTGTAAACATAAAATGCACAAACAGTCCTCAAACAATTTGCCTGCATGAAACCTCATGTCCGTTCAGTGGCTCTCTCTCATTTCTACACAAAGACTGTATAGAGGAGTACAGTTACAGGATCAAGCCGTTGTCAGCAAATGACTACGGTTCCAGGGTGTACCATTATCCAGAGAGAGAAAGAGGAGAACTTGTCTAAGGAAGTTTTAACTCTGCCCTTACTGTTAAGAAACATTCAGCATGTAGAAAAAGAAGATAGCTAATTTGTAAATGCTTTGAATAATGTGAACATGCTAATGTAAAAATTTTCACTTAGTCGGCCATCATCCTTGCCTAGCCTATGGAACAACAGAAAAGACTGGGGCAAAATAAGGTCCTTGCATCCATCACTCAGTTTGACTTCTTCCTCAATACCTGTTCTTCCTGCTGCTCATGTCACTCAGCTCAGTAAGTCGGCACCAATGCTAATGGATCCTCTTCTTGATGCAAGTGTGCTGCTGCAAGCACGGACTAACATTCATAATAGTAAGTATAGACAGTTGTTTATTGTGAAAGAATTTGCTTGCATTTAAAAAAAAAAAAAAGAGACACCGATAATTAGATGCATACAGAAATATACACATTCATGCATTTCCTGTAATGTGGTTTGACAGGTTTCAGTAAATAAGCACAGTAAGCCAAAAGGTAATTAGGTCCACAAGTTAAGGCTATTTCACATTGCACCAATAGATGCTAACCAATGGCAACAGACATGTTTGTCAGGTTTAGTCCAATCGATGTGTTACCCCTGTCGGCATCTGTTGCTGTGGGTCACCTAGCCTGGGAACTAGCCTTTAGTAAAGCTGCATGCTATGTAGACTGGGTGTGCGAGGATGTACAAAAGTGTGTGGATTCACAGCCACAATCACTATGTTTCTCCCCAAACACATCAGATAACCTTGAGTGTTAACTAGTCTGAGTGGTTTCCCAGTGCCCAAGAAGTCCAGCATTAACTGCTCTTTCTTATGAAACCGTAAGTGTTTCCAAAGAACATCTACAAGTAACATAAGAATCAAGAAGGGAAGTAGTGCAAGTGTTGATCATTTTTGTTATCTAGAGACTGTTATGTTAGTCTGTGATCAATGAGACATCTACTCGTATTGCCAGGAGCTTGCATTACAGTTAGAAAAACAGAATGGATTAAAAGAGAGTGAAGAACTCATCATCTTAGAGAACAATCCTGACAGAGCTACAATTTACCCCAGAAGTTTGCCTGTGGAGAGCTTCCACAGCGGTCTCCTCACCTAATCAGCTGTGTCTGAGAAGAATGAGTGTGGGAACTTAGGGAATTTTGTCATCAGAGGACCATGCATTCGAGGAGACCTTCAATAATACTTTGTACAATTCATAACGGAGAAGATAACAGGATGCTCAAAGGGTAATTTTCAAACAAACATATGTTGCCTACCTTGTCGTTGCTTTGTCACCAAAAGTGAGGACACATTCACTTAGTTAAGGTAGCTGGAGGTAACTACTTTTAATCTTTAGTGTCTGTGTGCAACTTTGATTGTAATGAATGAAAAGCATTGTTGAGAAGGTTGTCACATGAAAAGTAAGGCATATAATAAAAGTTTTCAATTAACTACAGGACTTGGAGGTGTTCACACAGGGGATGACGATAGTAGACAAAAGGTGTGGAAAAGCTTTTTTTTTTTTTTTTAACATTTCAACAAATGCAAAACCTCGTGCCTTTTAATACCATTTTGAATGTTGTGCTGTGATTTCCAGACACTACCTACTCTATGTTCACAGTCACCTAAACATCTTGCTCCGCTGGACAATATATTCAAGAATGGCTCTGCACGTGTAAGTCTTGAGCACCCACTGCTCTTAAAACAAAATACCATCTTGCCCATCTCGTCACAGTCCAGAAGACTGGAAAGGATCTCCGGGTCGTCTTCCAGAAGATCCAGAGGCACCAGAGCAGGCAGTGAAGAGAGCAACTCCTGCAGCAGTAGTAGCCAAGAAGAGGATGAGACAGTGCCTCACGATACACACAAGATTCACGAGGGCTTAAATAAGTCACTGAATCTGGAACTGGGGACCCATTTGGATTTTCAGGACTTTGTCAGTTCAGTAATACACAATACTAGAAAAGATAAAACTTTAGACAACAAGAAAGGCTATACATCTATCAAATCATTGACTGTCAGGGAAGTCGAGGATGAAATAAGATGCAAGTCTACTAAAACAACTGAAAACTCAGATGAATTTCTGAGGAAGTCCCCAACTATGGACTGCTGCTCTGTCTCTGAAGAACCCCAAAGCATAATCAGACAAACACAACCTATAGACAGAGGATCCTGTTTTATTGCAGGTGAGAAGCACCTCACCACTGTGGATACTGGGGTAGTAGAACAAACTTCACATGAAAAGAACAAACCAGTTAAGGCTATCAAAAGGAATGATAGTAAAGGCAAAACATCTATTCAGACAAATCAGTCATTCAATGTTCTGGCACACAGAAAACAAAGTACTGTTAAAACCACAAGGAATAGGATAAATTCACCAATTCACTCAAAGGTGCAACTCAGAGAAAGTAAACCCACCAGCCTAGTTATTGCAGGAGAGTCTACTAACAAATATTTGCCAAGAGCACCTTGTAAAAAAACTGCACATGAAGCCCCAACAGCAAGGGGGGTCTCTGAACCTTTTCAACAAATGAAGTTGAGTGATGACAAGAAAGTAAGCAGTAACAGCCAAAACCAACTTCACAGAGATCTAAGAAGTGCAAAAGCATCCAAAAAGCCAGCAACAGGTCCAGTACAGCGAACAAGATCTGCTGTGGATTATGTCACTTACAATGACATGTTTCTGAAGATCAGTCAGGGAGATGAAGGTCCAGCAATCTACGAAATGTTTGCAACTCCGGTTTATGAAAATCTTAGAGTAGACAGTTCTGCAGAGAGAACCAGACAGGTCCATACAGCACTTCAAGTTAAAAGACAAACCAATGGAAAACTGAGGGGCCAAAAAACAGTGGAGGTTAAACGAAGGAAACAAGCTCAATCAGAAAGATCCAGTCGAGCTAAATGCAGGCAACTCAAGCGGAGGGATAATGTTACCAAAGGGATAAAGAAAAACCCACCTTCTTCAGAGAATAAATGCCATGTCCTTGTAACTTCTGCTTGTGGAGCAGTCCAGCAGAATAAATCTGAAATGCACATCGAGGGAGATGGAAGGGAATTAAGCGTAGAGAGAAAATGTACTTCCATACTGTCAGTGATTGAGGAAGTACTTTCCAACACTGTAGCCAAAACAAGTCTTATAAAGGCAATAATAAATCAAGAACAAACTCCAATTGATGCAGGTGCCAAAAGCGAACCTGAAATATCACATGAAACCAAATTGCCATCGCAGCCTCTTATCAATACCTGGACAAGTGACGGAACAGTCTCACCTGTGTACCACAGCTTTCTAGATGAGGCTGGCGATGGACCTCTCACAGATGACCTGCTGAGGTCTTTGGCAGAGGAGTTGATCTCACTCGAGAGAAGAGATGTCGAAACACTCAAGACTGAAATGGAAGATAGCACAGAGTTCAAACATAACGTGCCTTCAAGATTTAGAATTTTTTTAAATGAGGTAACATTCTAACATATTTCACTTGTACATCAACCAACCCTGCTCCTAGAGAGCTACTTTCCCACATAATTCAGACTACAACCCTGCTTAAACACACCTACCAGTAATTTACAAAGTAATAATTGTAAAAGTAATGCTGAATACCTTGATTAGCTGGTTTAGATGTGTTTGACTGGGTTAGGGTTGAAATCTGCAGGATGATAGCTTTCCAGGAGCAGGGTTGGCTACACCTGCGCTATTTAATGGGCCGTTACATTGAGTTTCTGTTGTCCATCAGGGTTCATCCTCAGGCGAACTGCATTACAGTAATGGATCTTGCTCAGATGATGCCATCACATGGACAAAAGGAGAGGTTCTGGGTAAAGGAGCTTATGGAACAGTAAGTGTTTAAATGCAATCATTTTAAAGCACCCTTCTTAGCTTTAACGTAAACAGTCATGATTTGCAAAAAATTCTCCAAATATAATCAAATGTAAAGCTTTAGTTGTTTCACATTTTATTTTATATTACTATTCATAGGTGTATTGTGGGCTAACCAGTCAAGGTCAGTTGATTGCAGTAAAACAAGTGGCACTGGATGCTTCAACTTCAGAGATGGCAGAAAAAGAGTATGAACGCCTTGAGAGAGAAGTGGATCTTCTTAAGACCCTTCATCACACTAACATTGTTGGTTTCTTGGGCACAGCTCTCTGTGAGAATACTGTAAACATCTTCATGGAGTATGTTCCAGGTGGCTCCATCTCAAATATCTTGAGCCGGTTTGGACCCTTGCCAGAGAAGGTCTTTGTTCTATACACTAGACAAATTCTGGAAGGTGTTGTCTATCTTCATGCTAACAGGGTCATCCATAGAGATCTGAAGGGGAACAACATTATGCTTATGCCTAACGGAGTGGTCAAGCTAATCGACTTTGGTTGCGCTCGTCGTCTTAGCTGTCTTCAGACTTCAACTGGAAGTAAGAGTGACCTTCTGAAGTCTGTGCATGGTACCCCATTCTGGATGGCACCAGAGGTGATAAGTGAGACAGGTCATGGACGAAAATCAGACATCTGGAGCATTGGCTGCACTGTGTATGAAATGGCCACAGGAAAGCCACCCCTTGCTCACATGAACAAGATGGCAGCCCTCTTTTACATTGGGGCTCAAAAGGGCTTAATGCCATCTCTGACCGATGACTTCTCTACACATGCAAAGGGCTTTGTCAAAGCTTGCCTAACCAGGTAATTTTCTTTTACTCAGAAATGAAATGTTTGCTCTGGTTGTTGTGCTAATTTTTTATTTTTAATTTGATGTATATCGTTTTTGTTGTATAGATGTGATAGTTATGTCGTGTTGCGCCACAACAGCTAATGTCCGTCTAAACTGGACGCGACCATTAAAAATCATTTGAACTTTGTCAGTACATCATAAATAAACGAGGCATCAGTTCACTGTCGGGTATTTGTTGGGTCGCATCCAGTGCAGTCAGTGTCACTGATTATAATGGGTTCTGTGGTATTTTTTTGCGCTGCGCCACTTGCATCCGGTGTAGACATGGTGTAAGTTCTCCACACATTATCCTTTGTTATATAACAGTGGAACAATTTTCCTTTTTGCAGAGATCCAAAGCAACGACCTTCAGCAGAGGAACTGTTAAGACATCCATTCATCTCTCATCACAGCCAAGCCTGTAATAGGCCAATGAACTGAAAATTTAACCAAATCAAAAAGTGACTTTTAAAAACAATGATACAAAGCAAACTGACATTGTAAGGCAACATAATTTAACATGAAGAAAAAGGTAATTCATAAAATAACACAGTGAAGATCTGGAAATAATTATGACAAATGTGCCAATAAGTTCTTAATGCAATAAATGATCACATAAAGACTGAGGTTAAGGTAGTGGAAACCATGGAATTTATTATTAAATCTAAATAAAATTGGGAAAAGACAAAAAAAAAAAGTGCCAGGGTTTGCACTTGCCTTATCCAACTGCAATTCAGCGATCTAAAGTAAAATGATGATTTGTACAATGCTGGCCTCATTTACCAATATCTTCACACTAAAAAGAATCAAAATCAAAACCATTCATCCATACTCAGAAATAATGTTAAGGGCCTGTGAAAGCCCAGATCTCTTTGGGTCAGCACTGTGATAATGAACTCAATCTCCTTTTACCCATGTATGTTTCTGGTCATTTGTTACTGACTTAAAGAGTTGCACAAAATAGGCTACTGCTTCAAGCCAAGAAATATATAAAATGCACTTCACAGCGAAGGTTATGTAAACTTCATAGAACTATACTTTTTGAGGCACAGCCTTTGGCATCCAGCGAAGCTAACACCTTAGGTCACAAAAGTTACAATTGCATGGCCCCTGACAACATGCCAGGTAATTGGCAGGGTGGATTGCCTGCTGGTTCACCCTCTCCTGATAACAATGATGAATGAATTGGGAATATAATGATTAATTGGCATGTTAGAAATGCCAATGTGATAGATTCTAACACTGAGTCACAAAATCCCCCCTACCCCAATATATATTTTTATATATATATATATATATATATATATATATATATATATATATATATATTTTACAAGCAGCTCCAAACCTGAGAAGTTATGGTACAGCTTTTAACATACGAGAATGTATGTAAATTTTTCTTCACAATCAGTAAACAACTATCTTGTCCCTTTCATTATTAACATGCAGCTCACATAGAAGGTATCAGATGAGGGGAAACAAAGAAACATTCAAGGAACTATGGAACTGAATTGATTCTGTATCTTCACAATAACTTAACAATGAGAGGGCGTCAGTCATTTTAGAGGGAAGCTTAGTCTTAAATTTTTGGCAAAACTTTCATCACTCATTACGCTTTTATCATGAAAAGTCCCCCCCCTCATAATTAGACTTGATATTCATATACTGGCTCACGCATTCATACAGACTGCTCGTGAGGGAACATACTGAGGAAAGCAGCAGTGAGACAGACATGGCACTAATCAATCACAGAAGATCGTGGGCATTTTATTTTCTTCTCTTACTCTTCACATTCCTGTTTTTTTCCTCTTCCTAATAATGAAATTATGCTTGATTTTCTTTTCATTTTATCTTTCATTTCATCCATAGGTCCATTCTCAAATTTAACAGCGACTCAAGCGTGGTCAAAAGTATCTTTGTAGTCTGTGCGTAGGCCATTAGCTAGCTTATGCCCCTAGGGCCATGGCTCTCCACTGGTTTCCTGTCCAGTTTCACTAGGGTGCTGAGATGTCCGTAGCCCACCTGGTATGTGACAGGGGGAGGGGGAAGGGAAGGTTAAGAACAGAGCTGTGAGATGACACACACTGCTGAACAGAGGAACAATGAGAGGAACTACCTGCACCGCCTTTGGAGCTTTTGTTCTTTTTGGAGTGGTGATTGTGGCTGGCTTCAGGGTTCACCCTCTTGCGTGAGGAACTGGAAGCTGAGCTTGTGCCATCGCCACCGGAACCTACTGGGCTCCGAAGGGCCGAACCAGATGCGGGTGCCTCCAGGCTGCTCCTGCCATTGCCGCTATGCGTGTGCGTGTGTGAGTGGCCGTGTTTGTGATGGTGACGATGGGCTGAGTGGTCTCTGTGTTTCTCCTTGCTCACAAGTGGGCTGGAATGTTTGCTCTTTGCAGCACCCTCGTCAGAGGAGCTGTGCCTCTCAGAGGAGACCTTTATTTTCATTTTTAGCTCCTCCTTACTTGATCCCCCCTTCTCGCTCTGGGAGGGGACCGGAAGACGCAGTTTTAAAGAGCTCCCTTTCTCGCGTTTGTCCTGGAGCTTGTCCTGCCCAGGGACAGGCAGCTTTATCTTCAGGGGCGAGGCAGTGGTGGCTCCTGCTCCCTGCTGGCCATGAGACAGTTGGGCCAGGTGCTTGCGGTGATCCGTCTGTGCACCATAGCCCGCCGTCTCCACGTTCTGCTGCTCTTGCCTGCGTTTCTGCACAGCCAGTTCAGCAGCGTGTTTTTCCCTGTACTTGTCCAGAGACATTTTCTGTGTGGGTGCTGCAGGTGGAGGATAGGCCGAGGCCTGGTGCTTTGCCCCACTGCTGGCCTTGTGTTCGTGTTTGGCAGGGTTGAACTCTGCGCTTTTGTCAGGCCGGTGTGGATGCATAGAACTGTGTGAGGGAAGCTGTTTGACAGAATACTGGTCTGAGCTCACTTGGTCCTGAGGCCAGTCACTGGGGGCGGTGTAAGTGTATGAGGTTCCCTGCATGTTGGCAATGGAATCAAGAGAAAGACTGCTGCTTGAGTTGCTTGACAGGGTCACTGGGAAAGATGCTGAGGCTTTGGAGAATGCTGTATTTGTAGAAACCCCGGGAAGGGCATCCATCAAGGACATGTCCTGGGTTAATGAAGGTCCCACTAAAGAGCTGCTGTCTGAGGCCTGACCATCTGATTTGGGCTTCTTAGCAGCTTGTGTAGCCTAGAAATAAACACAACAACAACTATGCGTTATCCAAATTAACCAATGTAAAGACAACAAATGCATGACTTATCTATTCTAATCACTTACCCTCCAGTTACGAATCCTCTTCAACCTGCTGGGTGTCTTCTCTAATATTTGCAGAAAATCGTGGGTCAGTTCTACAACAAAATTTCAAATGAATATAAATCATGGGTTACTTACAAATAGGGCAAAATGTGCCTTACATGGTAATTAAGGGAATGCGCATTTACCATCAAGAAGTTCAAGTGTAACCGAGCTGTCCACATACTCCCACCAGTGCTTTCCATCGGTGGAAACAGGGATCTCCCAGTTGGACCACTTGCAGGCCAGGTGAATGCAGACGCAGGCGATGACTGTGGGCTTGTACTGCAAGCAGAAGGTGGTGAGGTGCAGACTGCAAGAGCAGCACGTTATGGAGGAAGAAAAAAAGACAACAAAGAAATAGCACAAAACGATCAGTCATTGAGCAGATAAAATGCAGTGTTGAACATCTAGAGAACACTATTATGGAAGCATTGAAGCCACTAAGATATTCCCCAGTTGTGAGTAACATACTTCAAAAATGTATCTGCACAGTTCGGAAACTTGATTTAGCACCTTGCAATTTATTCACATTTTACAATTTAGACATTAAAAAAAAAAGGTTTTTTTTTTTTTTTTTTTTACCCCTCACCAAATTTACAGTTCATGTTTTGTGCTCTAAAAAAAGGTAGACAGTATTTTACAATGGGTTCAAACTGAGGGGCAAAAGCCAACAAGAGGAAGGGAAGCACCAATCAAGATTTTTTTTAACTTAAAAAGCAGGATCACTAAAGTTATCCATGTAAAGATACACAGATGGCATATGAGAAAATGGTCTATAAGGCCTAATGTAGGAGTGCAATCCGCCAATTCTGATCAGCAGCTGATCAATTGTATCAGCCCTACATTTTAAGTTTAGAATAGCAGTAGAAAGTCTAAAAAAGAATCTAGAAAATAAGTTTTACTCTGTGGAATTCAATCTGTGCAAGCAAGAAAAAAAAAAAGGTTTGTTACTCATAATCAAGGATAAATTCGGTACTATTGACATATTACTGTACATTCAATAACAGGCATAAAAGCCTGCAGTCAACAGAAACATAGGGAACAATAAAGCAAACAAGCATATGGTTACCATCCATATTTACCACATAAAAATTGCAAGCCCACATAAAACAAAGCAGGGCTGACTGTTTGGCCTCATCAAGTGCTTATTCTTTAATCTCTGTAAACTTGTCTACATCTCTAAAAAACAATGTTAGTATTTTTAAGTATGTGGAAGGTAGTTACTTGTTCTGCCAGGGGAAAAAAGGAAATGCATCTGAACTACATCAATAGTCCCTGAAGAAAAATGCTAACAATCTTTTAATGATCTTTTAACAATCTTACATTGAACATAGTAGTGTTGTACTGATATTTGAGACAAATAAAAATAAAATGAAGCCTCAGTCAAAGCTGGATGGTAACCCTGTGCTACAGAACAGAATCAATGTTTGGACATGGGGTAAGAGGAGCCTTTAAATCCTAACGCAACAAAGACAAACAAATGATAACTGCAACATTCATAAATTGCATTAGCTATTAGGGATGTGCATCTCCATAACTGAGGCCGATGCGATACGCATCTCGATGCATAGCCAACGATACGATACACTGAAGATACATATGAAGCAGCTAGCGATGCGATACGATTCACCCCTATTACGATGCAGTGCGATTCGATTCAACACAATGCGATTCGATGCAATGGAAAAAATATGATCGCTTTTATTTCTTTGGTTCAGACAGACAGCAAATCATAAATTAACTTGTGTCTTCTGACTTCTAATGCCTCGAGGCCTGTTTCATAAAACAAGTTTACAAAATAGGCCAGGCTTATTTTAGTTAGTTTGACTCACTGTCAAATGATTTGGTTCCATAAAGCAAATTTAACAAAGATCAACCTCGGTCACAGTGGCTACTTATGCTGGAAAGCTAACCTGGTTCAGGGCAGGCAAACTGTCAGGCTAAGCTGAGCTCAATGACCAATAGCAACACAATGATATCACCACTGACTCTCACATACCATCATAGCCATGCAGCCTTTTTCTCTGGTTTATAACAGCTGTACCTTTTATAGTTAGAACAGATAGCATTAGAACATTACAATCTAACATTGCTCTTTAAAGAAATTAACAGTCACTAAACTAAAAGTTAAAATTAAAAAAATTAAAATTAAAACTAAATTAAAACTCCATTTTAACTGCTATAAGAAACACACATTAACTCATCTGAGCTTAGTAATTAGGACTGTATTAGCTTACATTTTATTTACCCATTACAATAGTCCCTTTACAGTTACTGCTATCATAAAACGCTATTTGACTCAGAATTATTGTGTTCCTATTTTAGCGTGCATGCGGCAGCAGTGCCCATCCACTCGCGTAAGCCCAATCCTGACAGCAAAATGGATATATTGGCATGATTTCTAACATTTACAGATGAAAAATATACTCGTGACATGTCAGTTATGCACTGAGGAAAACACAACGTCTCAAATGCATTAAACAGAACAGACATATTCGCTGTTTGCCATGGTGGATCCATTTGATCCATGATCGACAAAGGCTGCTTAAGAATAAGCGTGCACAAATTAGTGAGATTGTGTGAACTTACATTGTCGTTTATAACCACTTTAGCCCTGATTGATTTGTTAGGTTATTTCAAGTCAGGTTTTGGACTTTAATCCTTGCTTTTCCTCGGGTCTCAGTAGTGTTGTTGTGATTCGTCACGCGCAGCGGTGATGAGAGAACGCGCTTGAGAAACAGTTTCGAGAGAAGAAATCAATCTACATATAAAATATTGGTCACAGATTATTAGTCACTTTCTAAACGATAAAAGTGTAGCGCATCCACTAGTAATTATATATAAATAAATCGTTTTTTACCGATGCAGATATGTTAGAAACGATGCATCGTGATACAAATGCCAACTTGTATCTGATGCACATTTAAACTGATGCATCGCATCGTTAACTTTTTTTCCGATGCATCGAGCAAATCGGGGGATTTTCCCATCCCTATTAGCTATAGGTGATCAAGATCTAAAAAAAACAGCCTCTACTTAAATTTAAAAGAATTTAAAAAAAAAATGCAAGGAAACACACAAGGGAATAAAAATTATGAGGTCCATCCAGCATCAGACACATTTGCCATACAAAACTGGAGTTGATTTATCAGTTAAGTTCCATTAATTGTGCTTCAAAACCTATACAGTCCACATCCTTTGGGTAACATGCTCTTGTTTGAGGGCAAAACAAAAGCCAAAAAAAAAACAAAAAAAAACTCCTTGATGGCCACATTATTTGCAGACCATGTGTTGAGCATATGCCGCTCTAGTCCCATGTTCAGACATCGTATACAATGCTGCAGTATCCCTATGCAAACAAGGGGGCAAACACTAATGACAGCTAACCTGATTTAAAAATAATGAAGACAATAACTACACAATGAGGGAAAAACACAAACAACAAAAAATCCTCTATTTGATTCAATTACAATGATGACTACACCCTTTAAGGACCTTTTGTTACACACCTGATACCAACATTTTATAATATTCAATATTATAAAAGGTATACAAATACATAGCCAATGGAACAGCTATTTCAATTAAAAAAAACAAACAGGTCCTTAATGGGTTTATTTGCATTCAAACAGGTATATCACAACGGAAGCACAACAAATGTCTGTATCTCAAAATCAATTCAGGCACTGAATGACAAAAACAAATTAAAATAAATAAAAAAATGTACTTCTAAATAGTCTGAATACGAAAGACCAAAACAAAGGTTCAATTATCACTTTGAGAATAACAAAATCATAGGAAAAAACAAAGGGGTCTGGGTACTTACCGTGAGGACTTCTA